>BQNB010011079.1:0-35188 GCA_026074375.1 Tanacetum coccineum
CATGGAACGGGAGATCAAACGATTGAAGCAGAGCCGAATACCATTGGTTAAGGTTCGCTGGAACTCTAGGCGGGGCCCTGAGTTTACCTGGGAACGTGAAGATTCGTTCAAACAGAAATACCCACAGCTTTTCACAAACCAGGCTTCGTCATCCACTACAAGGTCTTAAGCTTTGAGGACAAAGCTTATTTAACGGGTGTAGACTGTAACATTTCTCAATTTCAGGTCATTATATGTCTCTATTATTCTTCACTATTTATTTTAGTCCGATACGCGTTTACTTTTAATTTAACTTTTAAGCTAAATCGCGTAGACTAGAAATAATCATTCAATGTAAACGGTTACCAAATAAATTAAGGTTTACGTCAAGCAAGTGTTATGTAATTATTAAGAAAATAATTATTGACTTTGCGCGTTTTATTTTTTTATTGGTCACGTAAAAGACTTACGTTTCGCAAAAAAAATACCTTTAGACACACCCCGGAAATACCTAGACTTACCTAGACTCAAACCAATAACCAATTTAATTCCCTAAACAAAAAAATTATTCAATTTTCGTGTTACTAAGCCATGAAGGCCGATTATAGCTAAAATAAAACACAATGTCCATTGTGTAAAGCTAAAACCTAAACTAAAGCTTGTAAATCTTGTACAATTATCTCCTAATTAAAGATTGCCCTTAATATCCCTAATTAGCTAAAACCCATTGTGTAATAACCACTTTGGATCCCTCTTTCTTGATACCCGCGGCCAACACACACATACACATACCATAAGATTATCAAAATCATAAGAAATCTTGTACCATGATCTTGTAATTAAGGAATGTACTAGGTGGTTAAATCAAAACCATTTGAGCTTAACTAGAAACCATAAAACCACCCTATTAGGGATCGGTTTGGTTTGGATTAGAGACTATAAAAGTTAACTAAATCCTAGGCCTATATAAACCCACTCCTATCTTGGCAAAACACTTCTTGCAAACACTAAACACTCTCTCAAACAAACCATCTTTGTCTTCTCTTGTTTCGGGTCATAAGTCACGAACAAACACCTTCATAATCTCACTCAAACATACAAATAACACTAGGGTCATCATACGAGGTCATAAGAGGGTACACGAGCCAAGACTTATTAAATTAATAAGCTTTGAAGCTTAGGTTTGATATACGATCACGTATACACTTCGGGTTGTCATTCTACACGTACAAACTTAAAGCCAAGACTCTAGGACTATTGTAAGTCGCATTCTAAGCTTACATACTCATATTATGTTTTTCCTTTCTTTGGTTGCTATCCATTTGGGTCACGTTAGTTGTAATTAACAAACTAACGTGAGCTTGTGCATGCATAGTACGAATTATACATGTATACGACTTGTGTGGTGCAAGGACATGATAAAACATGTAAAACGCAATTTAAAAATGAGCTAAGACTTAAACGTTTTCATTTAACTCGTACGCACGAAATACATGAAACCTACACGTGAACATTTCATATAAACTTGATGGCTTGGCTCGGGAAATAGTATATTGACTAGTAGAGCATTTGCATGGGTTAAACACGAGCCATAGGTGGGTCAAATAAGCTCAAAGTGTTCGGGTTGTGGTTAAACACCACGAACATAAACCATACCCACCCACAGTGGACATATATGTCCACTGTTGGGCCATGTAGCACACCAAGGAATAACATGACTTATGGTTATGGCTTATAAGGGAATTAGTGTGCTTAACAAAGACTTGAGGACTTAACAAAAACCCTAATGGAACCCTAGAACTAGTAATAAGCTTAACAGACCACTAATGGGCTTATTAAACCCAACAGCCCACTATTGGGCCAAGCAGGCCCAAAAGGTCATAACCCTGGGGTCTACAACTTATTAATAAGCTTCTTGAGCTTATTAAGGGGTCTAATATACTTGTGGGACTTACATGAACCTTAATATGCATTAGAAACCAAATCGGACCTTTAATGGGCTTGACAACCCATTTCCGTAGCCAGAATGGGTCCATAAGCCACGAATAAGCTTGGACAGCTTATTTGTGAGCTTATGCAATTTATTGAGCTTCTTTTAAACTTAGATAAATTATTGGACCTCTTGAAAATAAGCCCACACCCTCGAAACCCTTACTGTGTTCTTAATGTGCCTAAAAGCCCATTACCGTAGCTTATTGGCTTATGGGAAAAGCCAATATTATGAAACAGCTTATCCAAGGTTTGCAACACTTATTTGAAACTAAAAATATAAACCATATTGGTCGGAAACGCTTAATGGGCCAAACGCAAACTTACGGGTTGAGTTATTGGGCTAACGAGTCCAATAAGCTCAAATAAGCTTATCTGAGCTTATTAACCAACTCAACAGCTTCATTAAACTTAAATGAGCTTAATGAGAGCTTATGTGCTTTTAGAATCCTTATTGGACCATTAATTTGCTTAATGGACTTTAACGAGCCCACTAAGCCCAATAAGCTAAAATAAGCTGCTTATTTATAAGCTGCCACAGCTTATATGGCTTATTGGAACTTAATAAAACTTATTGTCACTTGTTAGAACTTAATTAGGCTTAAAATACAAATTTTTACAAGTTAAGGAGTTAGGAAATATTATAAAGTACTGCTGGCAGATAACAAAGTACTGATAGTGATATTAAAGTAATGTTCATTATGTTAAAGTACTGTTAGTTATAGAAAAGTATTGTTAGCAATATCAAAGTACTGCTTATAGCAGTTTTAGAGTTTTAGAAGGATTGTACTAGGAGAAGATATACATGACGAGTTGTATTAGGAGAAGATAAGGGGTCGGTGGGGGTGGAGCTCAGAGCTAGGTGGCACCATTAGTGATTTTGTCGTTGGGGGAAATTGGCCTTTGGTGGCGTGTTGTAGCTTTGAGCAATTGCGGGGGGGGGGGGGGTACCGAGTTTGGTTACCCTGTGGTTATTTTAATTGTTTGTGGGAGGGGGTTTGAATTGGAATTGTTTCGGTATTGGATTGTATCTGGATGTCGGGTTGAGCGTGTGGGTTCGTTTGCTTCGTGTGCCACCATTGCCACTTGGGTCTTGTTTTTTGGCATTAGGACTTTGGGGCCGGTCTGCTGTCATGGGGGGTGGTCATTTATTGTATAGAAGTTGTCTATTCTCGGGGTGGTTTTGTTTGGGGAGGGTGCGGTCGGCCTTTTGGGGAGTTGACATGGACTCGCTATGTGTGTATCGTCTGTCGTGTGCGGGGGTGGTGGTAGTGGCTGAAGTTAGTTTGTGTGTTCGGTTGTTTTTCGGACAGTTGTTGGCCAATTTTTGTAAATTATCTGTTTTTGACAGTATATTGTGCGAGTCCGGTTTCGTGTAACCTTGCCATTGTTTCTTTTTCTCACGGCGGGTGTGTGTTGTCTGGTTATTGGTGAAGGGTTTGGGCCTTGCTTAATGGGCTGTGTAGCTGTTTCTAATGGGTGGGTTGTGTTGGGTGTGGTGTGGAGAGTGTTAGTGGTGTTAGGCGAGTGGTACCATTCTGTGGTGGAGTTTTGTGTAGCTAATAGGTTTCCGGAGTTCTACGCGATCTTTTGTTTCTTATTTCTTTTTTTTCGTGGGGGGTTCACCGGACGCCTAGTTCTTGATTTTGGGCTGGTTAAGGTTATGTTTATTATGGTTCGGGGTTTGCGGTAAGTAGGATTTGCATGGTATGCGCCTTAGTTTGGGGGGTGTGTCTAGTTTTGTTTCATGGGCGTTGAACCATTCATGTTTTTCATTTGATGGGTGGTTCTCTGCTTCCAGTATTTATTTTGTTGGTGGGTGTTGCCTTGGACGAGAAATGTCAGTTCATTGAGTGTCTCTATAAATTAACCATTGTGTTTTTTTTGATCTATATTGTTGTAGCATTGGTTTTTTTATTTGGGCGTTCGCGATTTTCACTTCTTTTCCAGCGATATGGCTTTTTAACTTATTATTACTAATCCATTTGTTTGTTTAAATACTATCTTGATGTTTATTCCTTTTATTCGGTTATATTTTCTTTATGAATATCTTGTTTTATTGTTTTTTGGTTTCCCCGGTCTGTGCATTTTGGGTCTTGTACCAGAGTTCGTGCATTAGTGGTTGTTGGTGTCATTCATTAGGCTTAAATGTATGGTTTGGGCGGGCTTTTCTGTTTGATTTTGTGTTCAATGGGGCTGTGGGGTTTAGAGTTTTATTTTGTAGTTTTTGAAATAATTTGCCTGGTTTTTATGTGGATGTGGTTTATGGCAGGTTGTTAGTTTTGCAATTTTTGAGTTCCTTGGGGGGGGGGTCGTTTGTTTTATCCTTTTTAGCTTGGTGACGGACGTGTGTGGGTATTCATAAGTTGCGCCACCAGTTCTGTATGATCTGTCGAGGGACTGGTGGTTCTAATTTGTTTTATCTTTTTTTGATAGGGTTGGATTAGCTGTTTTTCTTTAGGATGGGTGGGGCTGGGGGTATGTTGTGGGGGTTTGAATGGCTTAGTTGCCCGTCACATCAGGATATCTTGTAATATGCCCTATTTTATTAGTTTTCGATTCATTAGTTTGGGCCATGGGGCTTGTTTTGAGGATTCACTTCGTGGGTTGCTTATTTTTGGGCGTTGGTGTTAATTCATGTTTTCTGGTTTTTCACTGGCTGGGGTTCGTACTTGTCTTGGGTTTGGAATGGGTGGGGGAGGGTTTTCTGGGGTTGTGATGGTAGTCGTAGGGTTCCGTCTTCGTGTGGTGGCGGCCGCTTGATATTGACCATGTGAATATCAGGTTTTCTATGCATCTTTTATTTCTAATAAGTGTTATTGGTTTTCATAGTGATTCATAGTATCAGGGCATTGGGGTGGCAGTTTTCTTATTATGGGATTGTCATTTGTATGAACGTTTTTTTCCTGATTGTTTTGTGGTTGGAGTCTTGCTTGGGGTTATTCCATTCTCTGCTACATCCTCCCATTGTCGCTTATTTGGAAGGGTTGTAAATTGCTTTTTTTGGGTTACGGGGAGACGAGACTTACATTTTTGGGATTTGCTTAAAGTGTTATTTTTTTTTTATTTTTTTGGTGAACCTCGTCTATATTTTTCTCGATAGGTGTGTTTGATTTGGCAGTTTGTTTTTTTGTGGATTTTGTATTGCTTTCTTCGCCTTTTTTCGTGGGGGGGGACATTGTTTGATTGTTATTTTGGTTTGGGGATGAATTTGCGTCGTGATCGGTGGTTATCTCTAAAAACCCCTAATTTAAAGGATATAGGTTTGATAGTTCGGTTTATGTTATGTTTCGTTTCCTTTGTTTCACTAAACAATTTTCACTATATGTTGGGTGCAGTCGGAAGGTTTAATACCAGACCAATACCTCGTCTAACAACCACTTACACCATTAAGTGACCTTCGATTGTTGACCAATGGCACGGTTGCGAATATATTCGATTTCGCGGGGATGGTTAATTTTACTTGGTTTTTCTATTTGTTACTATGTGTTTGCCTACTGCCGTCTATTCTTTGAGATTCTTTCTGGCATGGGCTTAGCTCCTTTTATTGGACGCTGTTTGTTTGGGTCTGGGCTTGTTTGGATCGCAGATCTTTTGATTTTTTACAGGTATTTTTCTGTACATCACTTTCATATTCCATTCTTTATTTTTACACTTTTTTTTCCTTCATTTTTTTTTTCCATTGACTTTGGGGGGGACGGGATTGGTAATTATTTTCTATGTAACATGCTTTCGTATTCTTTTTTTTTTTTCCGCATCCTCGTACGCGGCAGTAGAGGAACTGGCTTGTAACAGACCCGCTTTTGATTTTGGGTTTCGGTTTGACGCTTATACACCGGGTCTGTTAAAACCATTGTTGCGAAGTTGTGAGATTAGTGTGGGATTAATCGGGTGGGGCGGGGTATGAGGGGTTTCTTAGGGTTGACGTGTTGTTTGTTGTTTGCTCTCTAATAATTCCGGAATGGAAATGGACAATGCATTGGGTAGGGACTGCCTGGGCTAGATGGGCGTTTTACGTGCGAGAGTTTGGGGGGGCGGATTTGGGGGAGCCTTTCGGTGTATTTACTTTATTGTAGACATCACACCATTAATTTTCTATTTCTTATAAGGACTGTAAATTGAGGTTGGAGGTTTTCTTTTTGAACTGTATCGGACGGTGCGGGGGCGGGGGTGTTATTGATGGTGCTTGTATTATTGTGGGATCCCTCTATTCTTTACTCTTATCGTTTAATGGTGGGTTGATTAGGGGGTCTTCATTTATGGTTTGTAAGGCCATGTGGGTTACGTATTCGCTAGCCGGTCTACGCTTACTCCCCTTGGGGTCCCGAGGCCTATTTCTGGTGTTCTGGTAGTGGTTTTTGTCGGCCGTATTTGGGTTGGATTCCTTGTCTATAGCGGTGGTTTTGGAGGATTTACGGGTTGTCTTTTTTCCGGGTTATTAGGTTTTAGTCGGTTTTAGTGCTTTTTTGGATCATGTCCACATTGGTATGGGTCAGTCTTGTTATCAGGTTATGGGGTTATTTGCTCTACAGGGTCTCAAACCGTGTGAGTTTAATTGTGGGGGGTTTTGTGTTGGGCTTATTGTTGTCTTGGGCGCCTTTCTGGGACGGGTGGAGAATTAAATGTCCCCTTCATTATTATGATGTGGGCGTTTTAATTTTTTCGGATGGCTGATGTCCGTTTGATTGATTGTGATTGGAAAGCGACTTTATACAATCAATAGGCGGGCACTCTTTTGTGGGGGGTGTCACGTATGCATTGTGACCGTTCGTGCTTGAGTTTCTATCTACTTCATTGGGGGGTTGCTTTAGTTTTTATGAATGTATTTTTGCTTTACTTGCGTGTTTACGGCGGGGTACTGGGAGGTCTTTGATTAGTTTTTTCTTGTAGCTTGACCTTTTCGGGGGGGGAATATCGATTTTTGTCAGTTTTTTTGGTGGATTTTCCTTGTTCACGCTGAAGCTTTTCGGATTGGGTGTGGTATTGTCGTCACTTTTATTTTTTCTTATTGCGGTTCGTGTTTTCTTCGTGAGGGGGGAGTTCTTTAGTGGTTGGGTTTTAATTGTTTGAATTGTCTTATTTTTTGCGTATATCCCGTTAATTTTAAATGGTGTGGGGAGTCTGGCGCATTTTTAGGTTTTATTGTCTTATTCTTGCAGGATCTCGGGGTTCTTGTGCGGGGTTTGTACACCATTTAATAGTATTTTGGGCTACATTCGTGCTTTCGGTGGTTTCTTCGGGAACACAGGATGGATTTCGTCATTATCGGCTTAGGCCATGCTTATTCTGTTTTTTACCCGCGCGTCTTGGTGGTTGGGGGTTAATTCTCCAGGCGCTATTTTGCCGGTTTATTGGGTTATACCTGGGGTTTGGCTGTTCCAGTATGGTAATTATTAGTGGGTATCTTTTTGAGCAGCTCTCGTTTGGGGGCTCATTTTTAAATCGTTGGGGCGGAGCCGCCCCCATTTAGATGGGGTGTTGGGGTTGGTTAGCGTATTTTACGTATAGTGAGGGACTTTTCATGTAGAGTCATTACTTGTGTAGTTCGTACTGCATTATTAGCGTTTTTGTTTTATACGTTTTAGGGGTTTAGTTTTTCGTTGGGTCGGGGGGTTCGGCGTTCGTCTCTAATTAATTTGTCATTCTTTTATTTACGGATGCTCTGCGAAGTCTGTGGGCTTTTGGAGGGTTGTTACTGGGGGTCTAAGGTCATTTATGTAGCTATTACCTCCAGTGGTGTATGGCTTTTGTTAGTGAGTGACAGGGGCTCGTGTGTTACCGGGGCTTCGGTTGGGGGTAGCTTTATCTGTGTCAGGGTGTGATTTGTGGGTACCCATTTTCTTGGTCTATGGGACCATTATGGAATTACTTGTGGTATGTTGTTTTGGGGGGTTGGGGGGGGTGGGTGGGTCTGGGGTTTTGGTGTTGCTGTTGGTGCGGGGGGGTATTTACATTCGCTTTTAGGGTGAAAACCTATGATAATTTTGTCTAGGAATGGTTAGGGGGGGTTACGGATTTGCATTTGTTTTTGTAGATGAGGGGGTCTTTTTGACGGTTCCCATTTTTCGTTAACCTTCGCGGACCCCTTTATGGTGTCTTCTTACAGTTATTGGAGAGTATTGCGTGTTGGGTTTTGTTGTTGGCTTGGTGGTTGTTATTTGTGGGGGGTTAACCCATTAGTTGGAGAGTGTTGGGGGGATTGTGTTGATGTATCGGGGTAGGTGTGGGTTGGAGGGGCAGGGGGGTTTGGGGGGGGGGGGTTTATGTCTTGTTGGGTAGTGTGTTGTTGTGCGGGTTATTTTGTGGGATGTATGGTCGCCCTTTTTTTTGATACTAAGCGGGTTTATTAGTTCTACGTCTGGTTTAGGGGGGGGGGGGTGGGGTGGTGGGGGGGGGGGTTTGGGGGGGGGTGTGGGGGGGGTGGTGGTGTGGGTGGTGAAGGATGGGGGTAGGTGTAGTTCAACAACCCCCCACACAGTCCCACACTAGTGTCCACGGTCGATTCCCACACGACCACCCCCAGGGCAACCAACATATTAGTATACAGCTTCTAGTGAGCTAATTACGGGTGTGCTAATAGTACTTTATGGGACTTACATGAACCTTCTATGCAATAGAAACCCAATCGTACCCTTTAATGGGCTGACCAAACCCATTTCCGTAAGCCAGAATTGGGATCCATAATCCACGAAATTATGCTGGACAGCTAATTTGTACTATGCAATTTAATTAGCTACTTTTAAAACTTAGATAAACATTTATTGGACCTCTTGAAGAATAAGCCCACATCACCTTCGAGAACCTTACAGTGCTTCTTAATGTGCCAAAAAGCCCAATACCGTAGGCTTATTGGCTTAATGTTGAAAAGCCAAATGATATAAACAAGCTTATCCAATGTATTGCAACACTTATTTGAACTAAAAATATAAACCAAATTGGTCGAGAAACCTAATGGTGCCAAACGCCAACTAAAGATACTTGTTTAGATTAATGGCTTAACCTAGTCCACATAAGCTAAATAACATATCTGAGCTATTAACCAACCTCAGGGACAGCTTCATTAAACTTAACTGAGCGTAGAGAGGAGAGCATATGTGCTTTTAGAATCCTTATAGGACCATTAAATTGCTTAAAATGGACATTAACCGATCCCGACTAAGCCCAATAAAGTAAAAAAGCTCATCCCGAGCTATTTAAAGCTGCCTACAGCTTTTTTTTTTTTTTTATTTTTTTTTTTTTTTTTTTTTTTTTTTTTGTTTATTTTATTTTTTTTTTTTTTAATTTTTTTTTTTTTTTTTTTTTTTTAATTTTTTTTTTTGTTTTTTTTTTTTTTTTTTTTTTATTTTTTTTTTTTTTTTTTATTTTTAATTTTTTTTCTTTTTTTTTATTGTTATTTTTTTTTTTTTTTTTTTTTTTTAGGGATCTTTTTTTTTTTTTGTTTTTTTTTTTTTTTTTTTTTTTTTTTTTTTTATTTTTTTTTTTTTTTGTTTAATTTTTTTTTTTTTTTTAAAAAATTTTTTATATTAAAATTTTTTTTTTTTATTTGTTTTTTTTTTTTTTTTTTTTTTTTTTTTTTTTTTTTTTTTTTTTTATTTTTTTTTTTTTTTTTTTTTTTTTTTTTTTTTTTTTTTTTTTTTTTTTTTTTTTTTTTTTACATTATAATTTTTTGGGGTTTTTTTTTTATTTTTTTGGTGGGTATTTTTTTTTTTTTTTTTTTTTTATATGCTTATTGAACCATAATAAAACCTATTGTTACTTGTTAGAACTTAATTGGGCTTAAAATGCAAATTTTTACAAGTTAAAGGACTAAAAGTGTCAATTTGTAAACTTGAGGGTTAAAACTGCCAAAACTGATTTTATAAGTCTAGGGACTATTTTTAACATTTCTGAAACTTAAGGGGCTGTTTGAAAGTATAAAGAGCGGCGTTAAATTGTATTTTTTTTGTAAAATTGAAGGACTAAAAGTGTAAATGTGGAAACCTAAGGGTTTAAATAAAATGTAATATTATATTTTTCATAAACATAAACTATTCCTTGTAATATGAGGAGAACCTAAGGTATTGTATGGACGAAAGTGATTTTAATAAACACTTAAGCGAATTGGACAAGTTAAAATAATTAACGGATATTAACAAATTAAAACACGAGAAAAAACTTAAATAAAGAATGTATATTTATTAATAACGTTTATACATATACTTGAACGGGTGTGCCTACGAATAACCTTCCCAAGAGCCAACAAGTAAATCGCAAGGATACAATAAACATGTGCCGCACCATACATGTTATAACAGATATATAAACTTAGCACTTTAATTGTTAGTTTATGCATTAAGTCGTTAGCACTAACTTGTAGACCTAAAGACTGGCCCGATTTACTTAGTATTTTGAAGAGGGGTGAGAATCCAATTGCCCATACTTAGATATAATTTCATATCACAATGGGACTACCTACTAAGGTGAGATACCATAGCCCCATGCGTTTCAATTATTTAAATGTTGTTACATCTTTGGGGTGATAACATGCTTTGTTTTACAGAGGGGATTACGCAAAGGGTATATCTTTATACAATGATTCTACGTGTTTTGATTGCCTAAGTAGCGATAACCCACTATGAGCCCTTTATCAGACTATCAATTGCTAAGATTGTAAGCGTGATTGTTTAATAAATAGAGTCTATTGGATGAACGATTCCCCGTTTGGGTGAAGTAGCGTGCTCACGTTTGCCGTATTACCTGGACAAACAAACGTATACCAGCGGATTTATGGGATTTATTGCATTCATACATGTCGAGCTTTAGTGTCAAGAGCTTAAGGAAAAAACGTAATTACTTATATGATTGTTTGCTCTGTTGCTGTAAATCAACACCTTAAAATCTTGCGGTCCCTCTACAATGTAATTACATAAACATAAGTGAATTCACCAACTATATGTTGACATTTTTAAGCATGTTTTTTCTCAGGTCCCAATAAGGCAACGGCGAGGGTGCCCAGATACATTGGGGGACACTCTTGGCAGAGAGTCAAAACAAAAGATTTGGGTCGTCATACATTTGGGAACATTTATTATAAACCAAAATCTTTACTTATTATTGGTCGAACAATTTGAGAGCCATAAGCTTATGTCATTAACAATAGTTTGATAATCCAATGTAATCTTTTTTTAAACGGACACATTTAGTGGTCGTTCTCATATCTTGTGACTATTGATCTATGAAGTAACGCTCAACGTTATTTCAAAATTCCACTGCAACTCAGATTTGGGGTGTTTACAACATAAACAATATGAAGATATCAAAACAGATCCAATTTTGATAGTACTTTGCGTACCCATTTTATTACATCTTGAAAGACTTGTTAATTAATCAATCAACCTCCCGAGTAGTAACCTTTTTGGATCGTTTAGGTGTAACTGTCATGTCTCCCAATGAATTTGGTGTACAACTCTTGACAACCCCAACCACTAATTCAAGTTTCCCTTTGATGTAATTTTTTTTTCATATTGCCAAGACAACCAGATACAGTGAGCCCTTCACCATGAAGATAGACAATCTCTTGTAGCCATGTTCCTTGCATAAAATGATCAAGCTTCAGACACATTCTTCATTTACTTTCTGACAATACTCCCTGGTTGACAAAAGTCTTGGGTTGTCAATATGTTATGATGACCCCCTGCCTGAACGTCTGCTTTTTTCACGCCAACGCCTTTTGAAGAATACCCATTGGCCCGGGTATTATCCTTGCTTCAACTTTTGGTGGACGAATGTACAAATGTGGTATATCATCAGTTATAGTATTAGTAGCACAATCAATAAAGAAATCGACATCATTGTCGTTTGTAATATCTCTTTCAATTGCAGGGAGATTAAATGATAAATTGAACCGGACATTTGGATCTAAATTAAATCTCTTCACAACGAATTCAAGTAGCATTGAGTACGTCATGTCATTGTAAAAAATCACACCTTCCTTAAATGTATTAAAATGTAAAATACATTTAAATTTTTTTGAAGAGACGCCCATTGCTATGTTAGATAGTTTAGAGAATGTTGTAATATGAATATATCGATAACTTATATATAATGTATAAGCATCATAAATTATTAATGAAAATGATATTATTAGACTTGATAATTCAATGACATTTGTTTCGTCACTTATTTTTTGTAGCGATTTATGACATTATCTGACAATTCTGTTATAGATTTGACAATTAAATTGTTGTACAAAAACATTGATTTGACAAGTCAATGACATTTGTTTCATCACTTATTTTGTGTAGCGATTTATGACATTATCTGACAATTCTGTTGCAGACTTGACAATTCAATGACTGTACAAAAACATTTATTTGACAAGTCATTTAAACCTGTTTCATCACTTATTTTTTGTAGCGATATATGACATTATCTGACAATTCTGTTATAGATTTGACAATTCAATGGCTGTACAAAAACATTGATTTGACAAGTCATTTAAACCTGTTTCATCACTTATTTTTTATAGCGATTTATGACATTATCTGACAATTCTGTTATAGATTTGCCAATTCAATGGCTGTACAAAAACATTGATTTGACAAGTCAATGATATTTGTTTCATCACTTATTTTTTGTAGCGATTTATGACATTATCTGACAATTCTGTTGGTTTTTATAAAACTATAAATAACCCTTCAATACCAAATTTAGTAAATGAAATTTTTTAGAATCCATACTCCAAAACTAAAACCGTACCTTATTTCTACTAACAAAACCATCATACAACCGTATTTATCATCTAAAGAAAGAAAATATGTCGGACAACATACCATTTGACATTCAAATGGATATCATGAATAGACTTCCTGTGAAGTCTTTACTTCAATTTCGTGTTGTGTCAAAGCAATGGAAGTTTTCCATTGACAATTTCGAATTCATTCGTAACTACGGCGTTCGTGAGAGCAGTAGTTGTTGTTTTAATTTAAGCTATAAGCATGATAATCATGGTTTTATGTATTCTGTAGATGAAAATTTAGCCTTTAGGCATATGGATTCTAATTTAAATATTATGTCTTTTACACCTGTTGCTTCATCTGAAAGTGTATGGTGTTTTGCCTTTGGGGATAATTTGACGCTTCTCCTTTAGAACCCATCAATAAAAAAATCGGTTGGAATATTACTCCCTAATTATACGTATCATATTTCTAACAAAATTTACTTGATAGTTTCATTTGATTTGGTTACTCACCAATTTCATGTACAAGACATGCCTGAACAGGTACGAGTTAGGGAGTTTTCACCTCCGTACTATATTTCTCAACTAGGAGACTCTGTTATTATTTCTGGAAGCTTTGATTTCAGGAATTTTTGTTTTATTTATGAATGGGCGTTAGAAGTTGAAGGTGGTTTTCTTTCATCATGTAGTCTGCTATTCACCATTCCACCCCTAGGAGGTCATTATCTCAAATTACTTGGATTCAATAAGGATATCCAACCAATCGTGGAAGCTACGATTGTCCAAGCAATGGGTAACGCATCACTACAATCTTCATCCAACCAATCGTACTTCAAACTCGGTGTTGAAGCAAACCGTATTAGATTTTCATTGGCCCATTCAAAGAGTCACTAATTCTTCTTACTGAACCAAATAATGAACTAATATATTAATGGTAAAACTACACTAGTTTGGTTATCTAATGTTGTAATTTACAACGTTATGTTTTTTTTAAAATTCAGTACTGTGTTTAGTCTCCTATTGTACTTTGTAATTTTATTTTAATGAATGTGTTATGTATTGTGTTTTAATTTATTTTAATGAATGTGTTATCTATTTGTTTTAAATGTCGTAGCGTTATTATCTTCTATTGTAATGCTAAATTTTAGTTGAATGAATGTCTTGTGTATTATTAAGCTATCTATTTGAATGAATGACTTATGTATTATTTTGTTTTTATGGTAACGACCACATGTTTTTATTGAACACAACCATTTTATTGTTACCCAAATTGAATACATTAGAAAGCCCTAAAACTAAGAAACAAGCAAGCATACAAAATACAATCCAAATGACAAACTACTCTAAACCAAGATTGTCCATGTCATTGTACAGTTCGTGAAGTAGTGCAGTCGAATTACGTGTGTGTTGTTCCGGATGCATATGCATTTCGATTGCTGCCTCTAGTACTTTTATCTTTCCAAGTAAGTGCTTGCAGTTTGAGCACCCTCCACTTCGTGTTGTTCCTGAATGATGGTTTTGTGGTGTTGTAGTTCCTGAGGAATAGCTATTAGGTGATGAAGGTTCTGAGAAATAACTTGGAGTCGATGAAGATCCCGTAGAACTGATTAGTAGACGGATTCGTTCCTCTTTCCATAAAATTTTTTTACATCCATAATCATTTTCCTTAGGCTGTTATAGAGTAAATAAATCAATTATTACAAAATAAACAGATTAATATAGAAAACACAAAAAAAACAAGTGATTGTTCACCTTAGATCGTGGACATGCATAGTAAAGTTTACCACGGGTGTTAGGTTGGTACGATTCTCGGAGAACAACATCTCCTTTTCCACAACGACATGCAAAAGCTTCATATGGTGCCATTTTCATAATTGCAATGTAAGGAGGATTCAAGATTTGTATGAATAAATGAATATCAAACCTAACGTGTTGTTTGCAAAGTCTTTAAAGTATCTAGTATTTT
The DNA here is from genome assembly GCA_026074375.1 of Tanacetum coccineum. Taxonomy (NCBI): domain Eukaryota; kingdom Viridiplantae; phylum Streptophyta; class Magnoliopsida; order Asterales; family Asteraceae; genus Tanacetum; species Tanacetum coccineum. Next base: position 14,652 of record BQNB010011079.1, read on the forward strand.
ACAAAAACAGATTTGACAAGTCATTTAAAGTTGGTTTTATCACTTTGTATTTTACGTGATTTATGACATGATTTTGACAATTCACTGACAGATATGACAAATCACTGACAGATATGACAAATCACTTACTAGTCCAACAAGTACATGACATGTCATAAATCGCTACAAATACTAAGTGATGATACAAATTTCATTGACTTGTCTAGTCAATGTTTCTTGTTACAGTCCATTAGAATTGTCAAGTCAAATGTTCAAATCAAGTCAAAATTTGCTACAAATATTAAGTGATGATACAAATTTCATTGACTTGTCTAGTCAATGTTTCTATTCAGTCATTGAAATGTCAAGTTAAATGTCAAATCATGTCATAAATCGCTACAAATACTAAGTGATGATACAAATTTCATTGACTTATCTAGATCAATCTGTTTATGTCCAGATCTTGAAGGTCAAGTCAAATGTCAAATCATGTCATAAATCGCTACAAATACTAAGTGATGATACAAATTTCATTGACTTATCTAATCAATACATTATTCGGAAACATTGATTTTACTAGTCCAATGACTTTACTATATATATATATATATAGGGAAGGGATCAAGTGAGAAGAAAAAATATAATGAGAAGAATAAGAATGATTTCTAGCCACACATTTTTAAATAGGAAGGATAATTTAAGGGGAGATGCATGCATTATGTAGGGTGCATCTGAAATGTGTGGTTGTGGTTTCTTCTTATCATTCTCATTATAAGTTTTCTTCTTATTTGATCCTTACTCTCTCTCTCTCACTCTCTCTCTCTCTCTCTCTCTCTCTATATATATATATATATATATATATATATATATATATATATATATAATCACACTTACTCAAACTGATAAAAAACTCAATTTGGAAATTCTATTAAAAAATATGGGATCAAATATTAGAAAGTTAAATGTTTGGTTCATTATAACGGAATAAATCGAGGTTCCATTTTTGCATGAAGATTTGACGTACACAATGTTACACGAAATGGTGACGAAGAAAGTTCATTGGAAGTAGAATTATCCAATTAAATATATCCTGCTAATCTGTTCGTCAATAGACGATAATTTTGAGTATCACCGACTACATGAGGTACTAATTTATTGTTGAAATGGCGCTTGTAATCTAAAGATGAAGTAGCCACATTTTGTATGATTCTCAACATAAAACATATACGATACTAACAAAGGATTTTTTGGAGAACCCTCAGAAACCACAGGTTTGTTTTATAATTTCTTTGAACCAACAACTTTGGAAAACATCGGACCATCTAATAATATTACAAATACGTCTTTCAACAACAATGGTCTGGATTTGAATTTTGGAACTAGTGAGTTCCATAATAACGAATCAAATCATCTAAATGAGTCCCTTTTCGAAAAACAAGAATGCTCTTTTGCGTTCGAAAACTTGTGTGGATGAACAACCACTACCCAATTACCAGAAATGGCAGAAATACGTGTCGTCTTTTAAACCAGACATTCCAGAAACACCACTTTACAAGTCCAAACCTATGATTTCAAAAGATTATAAAAAAGAAACAGACGTTAAGGTTGGTCAAATTTTTGAAAATAAGGAAGCTTTAGACTTGGCCATTAGATTGAAAGCTTTAGACGAGGGTTACCAATTTTTGAATGATAGGTCAGCCCCAGAAAGGTATGCATTGAAATGACTTCATTTTAATGAATGTGCGTGGAAGATTCGTGCTACACGTTGGGGGAAAACTGAAAAGTTTAGCATTACATTTTTTAATGATGTTCACACATGTCCAAAAACCCAAACATATCCTAACCATCGAAATGCAAACAAAAAGGTAATTGCCCACATCTTCACTCCAAAGTTACAAGATACTAAGCGTGTTTTAAAAGGTAAAGATATACAACAAGATATAAATGTCAGATTATGAAAATAAAATATATCTTCCAACAAGCATGGAGAGGGAAGGATTATGTATTGCAACAGATAAGGGGTCACCGTATGAATCTTTTGAGAAGCTTCCGTATTATTGTTATAACTAAAAGAAAAACGAAGGGACGGGAACCCGTATAAAAACAACGAAAAAGGAGTTTTCCGAGATGTTATTTCATTCCTTTGGTGCGTACGGTAAGTCACGATCATCTTTTTTATTTATTAAATAATAGTAGGGTTTTACTATAAAATATTTATAACGTTTTTTTAATTTCAGATTCGTACGTTCGTAAATTATATACGACCATTGGTTATAATAGATGCGGCACTTTTAAATGACAATACAAGGGGAAAAAAAAAACAAATCTGATGGTTGTATGCACGGATGGATACAACCAAAATGTGCCAATTGCTTTTGGTATATGCAAAGGGGAAACAGGTCCATGTTGGTCATGGTGGATGTCTGTACTTAAAGAATGTATAGGTGATAACCCCAGTTTGCTATTCATATCTGACAGGCATGCTGCTATAGCTTTAACAGTACAAAATGAATTCCCTTTAGCATATCATGATGTATGTTGTCGTCATTTATTGATGAACCTATCTTTGAAAGGAGATAAAAAGGCTCATTTTTGGGAAAATAAGCAGGCTTACACAACAGAAGATTTTCAAGCAGCATGAGCCATCTACAAGATATTCAGCCCGATGCATACGATAAACTTTGTCAAGTTGGTCCCCATAGATGGTCAAGAGCGCATCCGACTAGTGCGTTATAACTATTGACACCGAAATAGTGTGGAGTCTGTTAATGCTTGTACATGTCGTGTATAGGAAGCTACGCATGTGATAAAGTTCCGCAGAGACATATCGAGTACTGGTGGCAGACTGGTACTATAGACCGTCGCAAACTCGCAGGTATGTTAACCTTTTTAAACACATATCATGCATCATTTTTGCCTCGAAAAATTAGCTACATATATTCATTTATTTTATGTATAAAAAAAAATGTAGAAAATATGACGTAATGAAATTACCTCATTGTGGATGACAAACAAAGTGAGAAAAAAAAAAAAAAAATGATGAAAACGCAAAATGGGTTTGTTGTAGGTGTTAAGAACATCAATACCAAGTTTATGACGGGCAATATAATCGTCAAGTCGACTTCAATACAGGCACATGTCAATGTCGTAAATGGCAGCTTTCAGGGTAACCATGTGGTCACGTTATAGCTGTAACAAAGTATTTGGGTTTGACTGATTGTCTTTAGTTTGTATCAGATTGGTTTAAAAAACCAAAATATCAAGGCACTTACGCTGAACCAATCAATTTTAATGGGAATGTTCAAGAATGGGAATTTCCACAACATATTCGAAAAGCCATACCTCCTAGGATGGACAACCCACAACCGGGTCGTCCAAAAAATACAAACTGAATAAAATCACAAGGTGAGGAGCCTAGAGTTATACATTGTACGAGATGCAAACAAGCAGGACACATACATGATAATTGCAAAAAAACCATTTATCTTTGACCCACCTATAAACATACGAACACAACATGAACAACAAATTCCAAGATATGAACAACCATCATTCCACCACCCACACCAACAATATGACAACACTTTCCAATACTCATCACACCCACATGGTCAAAACACATACCCATCACAGCTATACGATCAATATGACAATAACACATCTCAACCATATGATGGAAATCACACACAGTCAGCACAAATGTATGATCAATAAGAATCTCAAAACCAAGCATCTTAGCATCTAGATGATATAGACAATCATGCTTCAAATAGTTGGTTTAACTCATTTGGTTTGTAACAATTTGTATGTTTTTAAAGTTTTCTTGTTTTTGTTTTGTTAGTTATTTAAGATATAGTACGAATGTTGTCATGTACGAATGTTGTCATGTATTTCATTTCAAGGTTGCAAAAATATAATAAAAAGAAACAATAAACACGCGGTACCACTCACATTACATAAACTACATTCTTATGGTTCAACTTTCACAACAAAATTACATTCATTAAACAAAACTCATTATAGAGTTCAAACAATGACTTGCAAAGTTCTACTACACCATTATGGAAGGTTCACTAGTCCCCCTAGAAGAAGGTTCGTTGGTGGGCTGGTTGCTACTGTAGATCCTGTAGAGTTGGAAAGATTTTCAATAAATCAAGTGAAAAAAAAATTAAATTAGTCTTTGGGTTACGATGAAAACTCCCCAACTTTTCTTTATTTAAGAAAACCAAATTGTAGTTTGGATTCAGGTCTTGTACCATTGGCTGATGCTTTACAAGACCTCAACATGTTACTCACGTATGCTCAATCTCATCAAAACCGACTACACGTGTATGTTTCACGGGTGGAGATATCCCCACTTGTCGTGGCCGACCATCACAAAGATGAAGAAAACAAAAAGGAAAAACAAGGAAAACCTTCTTGTTCAAAAAAGTTATTTGACTAGTTTTACTATAAATTATGATTGTGTTGTTGTATTCTAATTTACTTTTTTCATCAAATTTCCTTGAAGTAGGCTGTAACAATAAACATTGAAGTGACAACTCAATAAAATGCTTTATTCAGACAACGAAAAGACATATCATTTCTGACAACAACATGACGTATCAACTTTGCACTAAAAATTAGTATATATATACATGTATACAACCAAAAAGATTGACAAATAAAATTTCAATTCAAACTTTTTTCTTTCACAAAATGTCGACGTCTAACAATGCTACTTTCGAGTTCGAGGTACATCACAACGGCGATTTTAAACTTAACCCGCTAACCTATCAAAATGGTTCAATACTTAATATAAACGTTCTACGGGGGGGGAAGCAGAGTGGGTTGGGGTTGGGGGTGGGGGCAATAGTGGATTACCATCAACAAGAAAAATATCAAGACGGTTCACTACTGTGTATTACACGTTTCCACCAAACAACACATTGTCAGGTTTGAAATAAATTAAGAATGATTATGATACAAATGTTATGTACAACATTGCAAAAGTTGCAGGTAGATCCAGCTTTTCGTTTCTCATCATCAGATAGATCTAAGCATGGTGCTGATTCCAAACGATGGGTCATTGAGAAGCCTTTACATGTATCATTTCAAGCCCTAAAAAAACTAGAAGAATCACTCACTTATCTACATCAAATGCAAAAACAAAAAAAACAAAAAGTTCGATTACTATGAACTTCTTGGTGATCTAGGATTTATTAATAAAACAATACCTACCACACCATATACGCAAAACAATTTCAATTTTGTGGTTCACAATAATGGTCAGTTGGTCCTCAATAACACAAAAGACACAACGTACCACACGGAGAACAATGAACATCAACATTCCAAGAATGAAACTAGAAGAGCTGAAACAATATTTGTCTAATATTTTGGGTACTAACATCCATGCTCTTTATTATAAAATACCACATAATGGATTTTCAATAACCGTCAAACTTAGAAACAACTATGATATGCATGTCATGTTTGATATATCTTCAGCGCATTATAAATTTACATTGACCACCTAGGTGTCGATTTTTTTATTTCCAAATATATTCCGCATATCTGCTGGCAGAAATGATGAACCATGTCATAACCATTAATTTAAGCTATAAGCATGATAATCATGGTTTTAACACAAAATGATTACACTTTCAATCAAATGGTTGAATGGGCAGAACAAGAACACTTCGAAGACGAGGAAACCAAGTTATCATGACCAAAGATAGATCTTATCACTAAGCTATCTACATCAAATGCAGAAACGAAAAAAGAAAATTGAGGCAACCAAAGCAGTTCAACATCAAGATTTAAATAAACATATGTACTAATGTTTATGTAACTCAATATCTATTACCAATGTCTTTTCAGTGTAGACATTATGTTTCTACTTTCTTTCTATGTATTCAATAATTAAGTATTATAGTTGATAAAGACTAGTCCATTAAATTGTCTATGATCTCTTTTAAATGTACGATGTCTATGACAACATCTAACAGTACATCTATTCATATCAAGCTATTGATAGATACTAGCTAAACTATTTCCTCTATATCAACTAGCTTTACATATACAATCAAAACACGCACACACACACACACTTTTTCTTACTACTGACAAAGTCTATGGCTGATTCTACAAATGATGCACGTAAAACAATTGTTTCTAACCTGCAAAGGGAGCTTGAAGCCGAGGCCATACTAGCGAATACAATGTTGGGCAACTTAACTGGTTATTCTGAACAAATGCGTAATAATAGACAAGCTTATATATCACTACAATATTGTACAAGTTATCATAAATTATATTCCCTGAAAATTTATATTTTTTTAGTCAAAGGATAGACAATTCAAGACACTGTTGTTTATCGCCTAAAAAAATTCGGCGCGATCTAGCAAGAATTGAAAAATCATAGGCTTTTTCAGACAGTTCGAATGACAGTTCAACTGATAAGATAACTCAACGATCATTATTTATTATCACTAAAAATATCACGGGATTTATGACAATATCTGACAAGTCATTCACTTTTTCTGACATTGATTGACAATTCACTGCAAATGTCCATTCAATTATAGCTTAGTATAAAAAGACATAACTTGATGACTCTCATACTCAAACTAATTTTTCATCACTATAAAATTATAAATAAAGTATCTTCTCATATTCAACCATGGCTAGTAACCCACAAAATGTTAGAGTCCAAATGTCCTTAGGGAAATACAATGTAGCACATGATGAATGAAGCTATATTGGCGAGGAACAAATTTTAACCTTGATGCATAGTTTGCTGATAGGTTTACGACTTAGGGTGGAAATTAACACATCTATGGTTTTGCAAATCACTATCACCAATTGACTATGGTAAGTACGTCCCTTAGATGCATGACAGGGGCAGACATAAAGTAAGTGAGTACACTTGAAAAGTGTTGACAGAGTTGAGTTGCTAAGGAGTATGGAAAGAGAAAAGACAAATGCTGACGAACTACAGAAACATGTAAAATGATGGCGCTTACACACCTATTTTGCCTCAACCATACTTTTTATTTGTTTGTTGTAGTTTTAAAAGTTTGTTTTAAATCCTCTAAATAAGGATTGCCAAGTAATCTCGTGTTGTAATGCTATTAATGAATATCGTTGATTTTTAAAAATTTTAGTTATCGCGTTATACAATTGAACTGATAAAAAAACATTTTAGTTATCGCGTTATACAATTGAACTGATAAAAAACATTAAATAACCCTTAACTAGACATACACTTTTGCAACATCAGATCTTTATGCATATTAAATAATTTCGTAACAAGTTTTGTTCACTATGTATACTCATCAAAGACAGCACTACCGCCCAAAAAAAAGTTAAAATAATGTAATCAATAGCGTAAGAACTGTCTCAAAGGTTGGCCGATATCGTTAGTTTTGCAAAACTTATCTAAACCCTAATAAAAACCAAACCCTAAATTTTAAAATTTGATCAAAATAATAAAAAAATTAATAAAAACGTTCACAATTGTATGCAACGAAATGACTAATGCCTGGAATGAAATGTCATATCTAACAGTATGAAATTGTATTTTTTCAGAATTCGTATCCTATAATTGATACTTGAACTAATGTAAAATTTATACTACAATTGAAAACCAAATAGCATTAGTTGATCGAACGAAATATCCTAAATATAACTTAACGCGTTACAAAATCTTACTGATAAAAAAAACATTAAAAAAAAAACCAACTTGGCACAACTATTGCAACATTTATAGACTTAAATGCATATTCAATTATTTTCGTAACAAGTTTTGGTTCACTTTGTAGACCTCATCAAAGACAACACTACCGACCCAAAATTTTATTTAAATAATGTATCGATAGCGTAAAACGTTCTCAAATATTGCCCCGAGCTTTATTTTAACAAACTCTTATCAAAACCCATCATAAAAACTAACCCTAAGTTCGTAAATTTTTATCAAAATGAAAAAATATAAATATATATATAATATAACTTTAATTCACTCGACTAAAATGCGCGATCCACAAATTTTTAAATTTTTTTTATTCGTAAATTCCAAAAGTACCACTAAGAATTGCCACGAGTTTCTCGATATGATCTGGTGTCCCAAAATGCGCGATCATACTATTTTCTATTGGGTAAACCGATTCTGGACATGTTTGTTTTTCAGAATAACACCATTGAAAATGGGTATCTAGTACGTATTTTTGCCCCAAACTATACAAGCTCTGAAATAATGAATTCACTCGTAAAATAGTTTTTAATAATTGGACGTATTCCAACACCAAGATAATCAACAGACAATTCCCGTCATCTCCGATCACCGGCTAACCAAGTAAGCACCTTTCGATTATACTCAATTTTATTAAATCATTTAATCACAATTCACTTTAAACCCTAACTAACTCATTATGTTTTTTGTTAAATCATTGGATTGCTCACTAACTTATTTATTCCAATTCCATAACAATTTTTTAATCTTCTGTTGTTTACAGTGTTTTTATAAAAATTAAAATGACCAGAAACATAACTACACCTCCCATGGAACTCGATCTAGACTCATTCCTTCAATCCGAAGACGACGAAGACGATGTCGAAAACGATCACATTCATCGCACCGCCCTCGACGAGCTTCTCCTCACCGACTCCGACGATTCCACCGCCTTCGTCCTCTTCCGCTATCACTTTCGTTCGCTGTAAGTAGAGTCCCATGGAGTAATACTGGTAATTCAGTTGATGTCAATTCTGTTAGGCTGTCGAAATTTACTTCTTCGGTTAGTGGAGTAAGTGTAGGTGAGAGTTATAGACAATTGCCGCCTTTGTTTGGGTCGGTTAGGTCTAGTGCTAAACCTGGTGCGGCTTTGGCGGCTGCTGCTGCCGACACAGTTTCCTAGATTTTTAATCCTACGCGCACTACGAGCTGCGGCTTATTAAGTGAAGGAGGGATGATATATCCTAGTGTGGAAGGTTTGGAAACTAAAGCTAGTGCTGGTAGTCAATTAAGTTGTGAGTCGGAAATTAGTCATTTGGATAGGAAGTTAGTTGATGAATTTGTTAAAGTGGATGATTTAGAAAATGTGCCGGTGGAGAAATAAAAAAAAAAAAATAATAATGTACAATATGGACATACTGATGTCTGTTTAATGCGTCTCAAGTGGGACAGATATGATGTTGAAATTTTGGTGATGAGGGTACTAGTTTCCTTTGCCGAGCTAGATGTCGGTTCTTCTTTAAAGTAATGAGAATTGTTAAAAAGGATGGTAACCCATGATGTGTTTTGGATACGCTACTGATGACACATTTTCCTACGTTTTTTGCAATACTTGTGAGGAAAGTTGTCCTCCAATTCCGATGGAGTCGGCATGTGGATGCTATAGAGGATGACGGGGAGCCGGTAAGTGTATCATCAGAAAAAGATGCTTCTGAAAGTTTAGTTACAAATGAAAAAGATGCGGAATTTGGTAATGAAGTAGAAGGTGATGATGACGGGACGGTACCTCAAACCGACGTCTCTGTCGATCTAACCGAAAAGAAAGATGAAAAGACACCAGAGAGACCGTCATTGAAGCCCCTTGAATTAGCAGAGGAGCTAGAAAAGAAGCATGCGTTTACGGGTTTGCATTGGGAAGAGGGTGCAGCTGCTCAACCAATGAAACTGGAAGGTGTTCACGGAGGGTCAACTGTGCTGGGTTACTTTAGTGTTAGTAGCGATAACACCATCACGAAGATTATTAATGCTCCAAATTTTAAGCGAGACCATGGAACCCCACAAGTCCTAGCAGTTCATCTTAATTACATTGCAATCGGAATGTCGAGAGGATTGATCGTTGTTTTTCCCAGCAAATACTCTCCACATTATCCTGATAACATGGATACTCAGGTTCAATTCCCACAACTTTTTTAATAAAATTCTTTATATACTTGACTCTAATATATACTATTATTTCAGATGCTAATGCTCGGGTTGATAAGTGACAAGTCTTATGCCCCTGTCACATCCATGTCATTTAATCACAAAGGCGACCACCTATTTGCAGGATATGCTGACTGGGCATTATCAAGTTTGGGATGATTTGCCGAAGGTCGTCTGTCGGCAAAAGTATTGTTTACTGTAACAATAAAGCTCTCATATGTGCACTGTTTATACTGGGTGACGGAGTCCAAGATACTCGTCATTTTAAATTGTAGTAAGCGTGTGATGGTATAGGAGTGGTTTAAAGTTGATTCGTTTTTCTACAAATCTTCATTTCTGGATCAGAGGTATCACAAAAGACTAACAATCTTTTATTTTTTTTTCTATTTTTTTTTTTTTTTTTTGTTTTTTTTTTTTTCCAAAAACCTCGTAATGCTGCTAACTTCGCAAAAATTGTTACTTGAGTGTGAATGAAAATATGATAGTAACTGTTACAAGTCTGTAACACCTAACCTAAATTTATGAAACACATGGTTCTTTTTAATGAGCAACAAGAACGGTGTATGCGCCTCACCCTACTGTCGGAGGAAAGATTTGGAAGCACCAACATTGGCACGGGTGTTGCAGGAGACTTGACCTCCGCTGAAGAAGGTGTGGTCATATTTCTCACTCATCAATCTGCTCTAGTGGTATGGGATCGTTAAAGACTACATTTATACTATATATTATTGTAGTATTAGTACGATAAACGTCATTTGTTCATATAATTTATAGGCAAAAGTCAATGCTGAGAGCCCAGTAGTCTACGCTCAACTTCCTAGACCGGATGGAGTCCGGGAGGGTTCCATGCCATACACTGCTTGGAAATACATAGCTCCTTCACAGGGTTCTGCTGCTGGTATGTTACATTTGGTTTTTTTCTTTTTCTTTCTAGTAAACGAGACATCCTCCAGGAAAGATTATTTGAAAAGGTTAAAGATTAATAACAGTTAGAGATCCAATGTTTGGGGAAACCCTAAAACTTTAAAGACAAAAAACGCACAACGTTAAACAACTTGGAAGAAACCATACCTTTTGACTTAGACATTCGTTATAATCAGAGTACCTACTCTTGGTTGGCAGAAGTGTTTAAACATTTAAAAGTCAGCTGTTATACACCAATGATTTCTGGCTGAGACCATTCTCAACACGAGTTGACTCTAGTAGCAGCAGTAATACATTTCAAAACTGTTAAAAACAATAACAGCCCTAGATAACCATCCGAAACATAACTTGTGTGGCATAATCGATATCTAATCACGATCCATATTTGGAACTGAATAGAAACGAAATCATACCAGTAAAATCCGCTATTCTCATATAAAGTTGCTTGAAATAATGTTAACCGTCTCCAACATAAGAGCTAACATGTAACTGAAAATGGGAGTGCCATAGATTCTATCAACAACAGAATCTACTCTATAACAGCAAACATAGACATACGGGTTCATAGCAGAACCTGAAGTGAAGCAGTTACAGCAGACGGGTGTATCATAAAAACATGACAATTAACCCATCTTTGCAGGACCCAAATGATGTTACCCAAAACTATGATAACCCAACTAGTTCCTCTCAAATGTTCAGCTTTAAACAAGAAATTAATAATGACGTGTCATTATTAATTATAAAACATAAATCTAAAAGATTAATTTTATAAACACATAAAGGTCTTCACTCTTCAACGAGGCTGGTATACTAGTAGCTAAAAATTGCGAGTCTCACGATTTTATACGTTGGTTTATCAGAATATTTTAAATTGAGTAAGCACGGAATGTTCAATACACTAACTAGTGTAAATCTAACTAGATGGCATTGTGACCCTCTAATATCCATGTAGCTTTCGTCCTTGGTTTTTGCCTGCGTTTAAACTTATTTGGAAGTATACTTGAAACCATAGAAACCTTCTGTCCGTAGTACATGTCATAAGCACCAACATGATCTACATGACAGCAGCTCAATTGATCCCACATCGGTGTAGACACCATGATAACAAATTTAAAATAAGCACCTTAAATATAGGCAGTTTTGTGCCTGCACATTTTAAGTCGGTAAGCACTTTTAAATAAGCAATCCCAAACACTCCCGATACTCCCCTGCACCCGGGTATCACTTACAAATGGAGTTGAATAATGTTACAAATCTTTTGTGTTAATATGCGTATTTCTTTTTCAGAGAATGCACAGATAAAAGATTCTGAAACTGTGCCACTGCTTGCAATTGCATGGGATTGCATAGTACAGGTTGCGAAATTGGTGAAGTCAGAACTGAAAATATCTGCAAAATGGACCCTCGACAGTTCAGCAATAGGTGTTGCTTGGCTGGATGATCAGGTGATGGTCTTTGCTTGTTGCCTTCACTTATTATTATGTGGCTTCTCTTGTGTTGAGAATATATAATATTCAACAGAAGCCTTATGCTTGTTCAGATGCTGGTGGTGCTTACATCAGCTGGTAAGCTCTGTCTGTATGCAAATGACGGGAGTTTGATTCATGACACAAGTTTTGCTATAGATGGTGGCAGAGGAGATGATTTCATTGGATATCACAACCATTTCAATAATATATTTGGGAACCCAGAAAAAGCCCATCACAATTGTATAGCTGTTAGGGGTGCTTCTCTGTATCTACTGGGACCCACACATCTTGTTGTGTCCCGCCTTCTGCCATGGAAGGAACGCATTGAAGTTTTGCGGAAAGGCGGTGACTGGATGGGTGCTTTCAATATGGCAATGATGCTTTATGATGGTCAAGCCCACGGTGTTTTTGACCTTCCTAGAGCATTGGTTGATGTGCATAAGACAATTATGCCCTACCTAGTGGAGTTGTTATTAGCGTATGTAGATGATGTCTTCTCTTATATATCGGTGGCATTAGGAAGTCAACTTGAAAGGGTGGAGAACTTGAATGATTCAATGGGTGATAGTTATTCCGTGACTTCTCAGATAAAAGAGCAGTACACCCGTGTTGGTGGTGTTGCAGTTGAATTCTGTGTCCACATTAAGAGAACTGACATTCTCTTTGACGAAATTTTAGTCCGTTATATGTCTGTTCAACAAAAAGGTAGTTATTCATTGAATCGCTAAAACAATATCTTTGTCCTAAAATACTGATTGTAATTCACATTACTTTTTTGTTATTAGAGACGTTTTTGGAGCTTTTGGAGCCATATATATTGAAGGACATGCTTGGCTCATTACCACCTGAGGTAATTATTTTTATATCTTTTGCATGCTGTTAAGTTTAGGCAATACATGAATGTTTATTCTGGAAGACAACCTAAAGTCTTGAACAACATTTTTTGCCTTTTATTTAAGATAATGCAAGCACTGGTGGAGCACTATAGCACGAAAGGTTGGCTGCAGCGTGTTGAACAATGTGTTCTCCACATGGATATTTCTTCCTTGGACTTCAATCAGGTATGTTTGTGAACACAGGTCTGCATTAGTGGTCTGGGGGTCTGGGTCTTTTTATGTTCTGACTGTAGTATCCTTTACCCGGTCGAAATCTTATTAAAAGTAAACCTTTATGAATTTCTCTCATCACAAATTTTATGGTTAGAGTTAACTCCGACACTCAAAGTTAGCAAAATCAGTTCTTTGTAGACCAGCAAAGGTAATAAATATCACAACTGGTAGACCAAAAGATTCAGACATCTGATTTAGTCCACAGAAACCCCTTAAATGCGGACATGCAACACGTTCACCCCATGCGTAGTTCAATCAGAACTATGAAGCACGTATCTTTTGTAAGGAAGTGTGGAAGAAAAGGGAATACATGTATCTAACCACAGCTAAAGAATGTCATAATTATCTGTTAATAGCTTTATTTATGATTATCAATTTCATGCTTGTGTGGCAGGTGGTCAGGTTATGCCAGGAACATAATCTATACGGGGCCCTAATATATTTGTTCAATAAAGGTCTTGATGATTTCAGGACACCTTTAGAGGAGTTGCTGCGGGTTTTTAGAATCAACGATAGCGAGAGTGCTCCATCACTTGGGTATGACATTTTGATGGTGTATTGTTATTTTTATTCTTGTAGTTTAAAGTCATAGTATCTGCGTAGTTCTGTTAAATTAGAGTTTTTTTTCATATTCAACTTACTTTCCTTTTCAAATTACTACATTGAGCAACAAATTTCATTATCTATCTGTCGAGGGCTTTCTTTTCCAGCTTATGATATTTTATCCCAGTGTTTCTTTTAACAGATACAGGATGCTTGTTTACTTGAAGTACTGCTTTTCAGGTCTTTCTTTTCCTCCAGGTATATCTTCTATTTTAACCAGTCATTATCTCCAAATAATTTTCAATAAAGCTTTAGGTTGCATTTAGTAGTGAATTTTTTTTCTAATTTTTCCATTTCTGTTTTCTTAAAAATTGTATGTTTTATTTTTCAAAAGAAAAATGTTGAAAATTAAGAAAACGTGTTTAGATGATGTTGTATTTTTTGTTTTAGAATAGTGAGGTGATTTAGGAAAGTAAGGAGGAAAATTATGGAAAAATATAAATTTCACTTTCCTACAATTTTCTAAAATCATGTTTTAACATAGAAAAATAGATTTTCTATTTTCTGAAAAGAAGTTCTAATATGGGTTTGAAGTTTTGAACATGTTTTCTATTTGTCTAGTTTTCTTAGAAAACTTTTCGGGAAAAAAGGAGTATTTTTTTACAACTAACAAGGACTTACATTCGCTCATTTTTCTTTTTTTCTGAATACTTGTATGTATTTTCAGGCCATGGAGCTATTTCCCCTGCACGTTTACCATCTCTTAGAGTGGAGCTTATAAGTTTCTTACTAGAGGATTCTAGTGCTCCAAGTTCGTGGGGGTTGACAAACTTATCATCCACAGAAGCATATAGGAATTTATATCATCTTCTGGAGTTGGACACCGAAGCAACATTAGATGTTTTGAGATGTGCATTTATAGATGAAGTTCCAAAATCAGACCATTCTTTGCATGAATCAGCAGTTGAAAGGGATTCTACATCTCCAAGTCAAGATCTAGTCCAAAAGACCGTAGACGTTCTTGCTCTCATACCCGTAACTATTAGCATTCGGGCTATTGAACTTGACACAAGTTGGCCTTCAAAGGATGATATATGTCACATACTCGATTTTATATCTCATTTTGTTGCCTGTAAAGAGCTCAAAGTCTCGAAGGAATTGCTAGGTCAGATATTTGAGTATTTAATATTAGAGGCTGCCTACATTCCACCAAATATTGAAAGCAAAACTATGGAATCTTTTAAAAGAAGAGAGAAGGAGGTCCTTGCACTATTGGAAGTTGTCCCAGAGACAGATTGGGATGACAGATACTTGTTAGACGTGTGTGAGAAAGCTCACTTTTACCAGGTTTTAACCATTTTCTCTCATTCTCTCTCTTACTCTATACACACTCACAATTTGTGATTGATATATGTGTTTATGTATTCATCTAGGTCTGTGCCTTCATTTATGACAGCAAACGTCAATACATAGATGCTCTTGATAGCTTCATGAAAGATGTTGATGAACCTGTTCATGCTTTTGCCTATATCAATAATTTGTTGAGGCGGCAGAGTGACAAGCCGGATTCTTTGGACGCTTCAGTCACTTCACGAATTCCAGATTTAGTTCACTTAAGTAGAGAAGGCACATTTTTTCTAGTTGTTGAACATTTTTTTCAAGAATTCGAACAGATCCTATCAGAGTTGAGGTCTAACCCGAAGAGTCTTTTCCTCTATCTCAAGACATTAATTGAAGCTCATTCAAAGGGTACCGTGAACTTCAATGCATTAAAAAACGAAGCTCTCTGTTTTCGTGGTAGAAGGGTGAAAAGTCACACTGACAGAGTACATGATTTGTTAGAAAGAGTTTCTGAGTTCCCAAAGTTTTTGCGTGAGAATCCAGTTCATGTGACTGACGAAATGACTGAGCTTTATCTTGAGGTATTTGTTCACACACGTTACATCTGGGGTTTATTCAAATTGATTATCTTTCAAACGATCTTCAGTTTTTTATGTGTTTGTTGGTTTTATTTTTCTTCTGCAGTTGCTATTTCAGTATGAACCAAAATCTGTCCTGTCATTTCCTTGAGAACATGGTGAAAGCTATAGGGTCGACCATTGTTTACGCTTGTGCCAAGAACATGGAATAATAGATGCTGCTGCTTTCTTATTAGAAAGGGTTGGAGATGTTGGAAGTGCTCTTTCATTCACACTATCTGATTTGGCAGATAGATTTAACATGCTTGATGCTGCGGCTGAAGGCATAGATGATTATGCCGGGGTAGATCATTTGAACGTGATCATGAAGACGAAGGAGGTTTATTGTTTCTTCCTTTTTCTCTTTGACATATTGTTCACACGGTCAATGATAGAAGCAATAAATTTGGTCCTGATTGCAGGTAAATGACATACTATATATTGTGCATACATGTGTTGGATTGTGCCAAAGGAACAGCTCTCGATTGGATCCCAATGAATCTGAAGCCCTTTGGTTTCAGTTTCTTGATACGTAAGACCTCTCCCTCCCTCCACGCACACATAAGAAGCAGAAACATTTTTTTTTTGTACAGCAGAAATTTTATTAATAAAGATCTAGCAAGAAGCCTGAAAAATAAAGGATTACAATGTTTTAATACAAGCCAAAACAAGAAGAAACATTACTTCTCATCGTGTGCACAATCTCTTTTTTGTTCAGTAGCATTTGATTTGTTTGATTGGTGTATTCTTCAAACATGCCTGTTCTACAAGCTAGATGCCTTCCCACATGGTGCTAATTTTCAGTCTTGGTGCAGATTTTGTGAACCTTTAAAAATCGAGTCGGAGCTAAAGGACCAGAATGGGATTTCATCTAGATTTCAGGGTGGAAAGGCAATCAACACAAAATGGAAGATCAGAGGGTCTGATAGAAGTGCTCAAATCTTGAGAAAACTATTCTCTATTTTCATTAAAGAGATCGTTGAGGGAATGATAGGGTATGTGCGGTTACCAACTGTCATGATGAAGCTTCTTTCGGATAACGGTAACCAAGAGTTTGGTGATTTCAAAGCTACAATACTGGGAATGCTTGGAACATATGATTTTGAGAAAAGAATATTGGTAAGCGTTGAATTAAGAACTGAATTTAGAAATTTTAAAATTTATTGACTAATCTCCATTGTTATATCAGGACACTGCCAGATCTTTAATCGAGGATGATACATATTACACGATGACATTACTCAAAAGAGGAGCTTCTCATGGGCATGGCCCGCGAAACCTTCTTTGTTGTATTTGTAATTGTCTTCTTACCAAAGACTCCTCAACCATGGGTATACGAGTTTACAATTGTGGGCATACCAGCCATTTGCATTGCGAATCGCCCACCAAGGAAACCTCAAGAAGGAGTTTGTCTACAGATTGCCCCATTTGTATGACAAAGAAGAAGGGTGCAAGGTCTAAAGGTAAGTCGACCTCTGTGGAGAATGGGTTGGTGAGTAAGTCTTTACAGAAACACAAGTTACCACAAGGAACAGGTGCTATTCATGTACACGAGAATGATGCAATTGATCGTCAACTATCAAGGGTGAGTTTTTTATTTTGTATGTTTTGCGTGATATTTTGTTGCCTTGTGATACTGACTAGAATAGATGTTATTGCAACAGTATGAAATATTGATCAACCTTGATAAAAACAAGAGAATCGTCCAAGTAGATAACATGCCACAGTTGAGGCTTGCGCCACCCGCTGTCTATCATGAAAAGGTGAAGAAAGGAGTTGCTATGTTAAGGGGAGAAAGTAGTAGTAATACCAGTGGTCTTGCTAAGATTGACAAAACTAAAACGGGAAATAAAATCAGAGATCTGAAAACGAAGGGATCAGCCGTTCGATTTCCCTTGAAATCAAACATCTTTGGTAAGTTTTCTGCTGCCTGATGTTGTAGAGCTCAGTCAATCTACATGCCTATGATTGTTAACATCTACTTCTTTTGCAGGTAAGGAAAAGACCAGCAGAAGATGACACGGTATTAGCCGTTTTACTTGGACATTGGTTTTTTATTTTATACTCTTTCATTTGTACAAGGGTCTGGTCGACTGTATGTATCTACGAGGTATTAGAAAATGTAGAGTTAATGGAGAAAGTATAGACATAGAAAAGTATGATTTTCTGAGTTTAATCGAAAAGGAGAATAATTGAGCAGAGTCTTGATTTGACTTTATTTTTGTCTATCTGCACATAAAAGGACAAGATGCTCGGTTTTGTTTATTTATGAGATGAGTATCAAAGAGAGCCAACCGTGATTATCTGATGCACCGGGCCTATGTACCTTTTTTCACTTAACTCTAGTTTATATTTGTTTGCCACTGATTGCAACTTTTTTTAGGCCAAATGGTACTAGCTACCCTGCAAATGCGACTGATTTCTCAAATATTGTCTTCCTGGAATCAGTCATGCCAAATCTGAATTTGTAGAATCTTTTATAAGTGGGTTATCGCCTTCATGTTAGATACGCATCTTGAGCTTTAGTATTACTATTATCTAAGTATCCACTTAACTGTTTCATGATGTTCACTACCTGAAATTGTGAGAACTATTAACAGTACCAACATAATTCGCACCTTTGCATATATCAGTATCTGTTACTAATCATATGGAACTCTTCTAGTCTCCTGTTTAATGTTAAAGAACACAACAAGCTCCTTCTTTAACTTTGTAGTCTATTTATGCTATATACTTACATGGTCACGACTGTGTCGGCCTTTCAGAGAAAAAAAGTTCTAACATGTTGCAACCCGTATTAGTTTTTCGCCAACCTGTAAATTAGGACCTTTTGTTTTCAATATAAAACTTCTCATTTATGTCACCTTGTTAAAAAGCCATTGTAAAACCATATGACAACTAAGGGTGTGTTTGATACCTTGGAATGGAAATGATGGAATACTTTCATAGTGAATAACATTGTTTGTTTGATAATTATAACTACATTGAATGACTATGATAACAAGATACTCCGTATTAGTTATACTAAATTCCTCATCATATAGGTTGATTTGAAAGTATATTATGGGTCCCACTCTTTTTTTTTATCTTCAAATAATCAAAAACTAATGCAAATTGTATATTTATCATCCTTATCATATATTTTATGAGTTTTGCTACATCCATAAAAACTTTACAAAAAAACATCCACAAAATGATGTTGGCTTTGTGTGATTGGGCTATTACAAAAGAAGAAAGAGAAATTGTAGCAAAAAACACCAATCAAATATACCCAACATCATTTTGTGTATTTTTCTTTGTAAAGCTTTTGTGGATATAACAAAACTCATATTTTATATGTCGGGGCCCACTACTATTTTTATGATACCCAATTCAAACAAAACATTGATATCGAAATTGATTTCACGACTAATACACATACTCATTCTACCCTCTTATCAAAGCATACCGATTGTGATTCATAGCAACAAACCAAACGGCTCCTAAACTTATGTTAGGAAATTTTACCAAGATCTACTTTGATTAGTGAGTAGTAACTCAATCCCTTACAATCAATGTTGTCATTTAAATGCACTTACTGGACTATTTAGGTATTCTCATTATATAAGGAGACGTATAATATAACTAGAATACAACAGATTTTGCAAAAATATGCTCTACCTAAACCATTTTGATTGATAAGTATAAAAAAGAATGTCTTCTTTTTTTAAAGGCAACTACCTTAATAAGTTTGTTTCACCTTTTCATAACCAAAAAAATATAAAACTACAGTAAAGAAGCAAAACTATATAATTATATATATAAAGGTTGATCTTAATTTTGAAAAAGTGTGCTCTTTCAAAACATACAATAATACTATCGTCTACAAACGCTCCACTATGATCGTTATTTAGTAAATAGAATAGTTGCTTTGCTAATATTTTGTCTTCACTTATTACTGATATAACCTTGATGATTGATGAAATATCTACTGCCAACATACTTTGGTTTTTTCCCGTCAAAATACTACATTCAATACACAAAGTACAACACACTCATTTTGATTTTTGAGAGGAAACCAATATTACAAATTACAAAATCACACTCTCATTAAAAGTAAACTCCTTCATTTAACATTACTAGGCGATTAACTGTACATAAGGTCGATAATTTACATTAGCGTTAATCTGTGTTGCAATCTTTTTGTGTATATATGGGTGTAGACTGTTGTGCAAGTGTCGTTTTTTTAGAGGTTTTACCTCTTCATCTACAAACCATGTCTGTAGAAGAAGAGGTACATCTAAAGTCTTCATCTGCATGAAAAAGACCGTTTGTTTTTTTCTAATTAAGTACTTTTTTCATTTTTGTTTCTTTATCTTTTTTTACCAGTGTTTTTTTACATTTTCGACTTTTTTTTACGTTTTTATCAGTTATTTTACGTTTTCGTCAGTTTTATACGTTTTCGTCAGTATTTTTACGTTTTCGTCAGTTTTTTTACGTTTTCGTCTGTTTTTTTACGTTTTCGTCAGCTATTTTACGTTTTGTCAGTTTTATTTTACGTTTTCTTTAGTTTTTTTACGTTTACGTCAGTTTTTTTACGATTGCGTCTGTTTTTTACGCTTGCGTCAGTTTTTTACGTTTTCGTCTGTTTCTTTTACGTTTT
>BQNB010011079.1:45812-82308 GCA_026074375.1 Tanacetum coccineum
TTGAATCTTGAAAAAAACTATAGGATTCTTTGAAGGCCAAATATATGGCTGAGGATGCATCAAGTAAGAAGTTACTTGTAAGTAATTTCACAAATTACAAAATAACTGATTCAAGACCAGTTATGGAACAACACAATGAACTTCTTAGTATACTTGGTAGACTTACACAACATAAAATGAACATAGATGAGGCTATTCAGGTCTCTTGTATCATTGATAAACTCCCTCCTTCTTAGAAAGATTTCAAGCATACCTTGAAACATAAGAAGGAAGAGTTAACTCTTGTTGAGTTGGACAGTCATCTGCGCATTGAGGAGTCCCTCAGGATGAAGGATAGTGACAAGCAAAAAAAAGCAACAATGTTGCTGGTCCACAGTGTTTAAACATGGTTGTGTAGATCTTAGATTTAGTTCTAGAAAAATTGTTTCCTTGTTTAATATTTTGTATGTTCCTAATATTAAGAAAAAATCGGTTTCAAGTGGTATTTTGAATAATTGTGGTTATAAATAAGTGATTGAATCTAATAAATTTATTTTATTCAAACATGATGTGTTTATTGGTTTTGGTTATTTAAGTAATCAAATGTTCAGGCTTAATATTGTTAATGATAATATTGCTTCACCCTTTATGTCAACCTCTAAACTGAATGATTCAATCCTATGGCATGCTAGACTGGGCCATGTCCACTTTAAGAGGATGCAAGATATGTCTAAGAACGGGTTAATCCCAGCTTTTGACATGGACACTGAAAAGTGTAAGATTTGCATGCTGGACAAAATAACTAAGAAATCATTTCAAAATGTAAAACGTGAAAGTAAAGTTTTGGAGATGATCCAAAGTGATTTATGTGATCTGTATACTACTCCATCATTAGGGAATAAAAAATACTTTGTGAATTTTATTGATGATGCTTCTAGATTTTGTTATGTTTATTTATTACATTCAAAAGATGAAACATTAGATAAATTCAAAGTATTCAAAACTGAAGTTGAATTACAACAAGGGTCCCAAATCAAAAGATTTAGGACTGATAGGGGAGGTGAGTACATGGATACTCTGTATTTTCAGTCTGTTGGTATTATCCATGAAACGACTGCCCCCTATACTCCATAACAAAATGGTATATCTAAAAAGAAAAATAGAGTACTAAAAGAAATGGTTAATTCTATGTTTTCCTACTCAGGGTTGAGTCAAGGGTTCTGGGGTGAAGCTATGTTAACAAATTGCTATTTATTAAATATGGTTCTTAATAAAAGAAACAGGATTACCCCTTATGAACTCTGGACTAAAAAGAAACCAAACCTGAATTACCTCAGGGTTTGGGGTTGTAGGGCAGTTGTAAGACTCCCTGATCCAAAGCTAGAAACTTTGGGTGAAAGGGGCATTGAATGCATCTTTGTTGGATATGCTGAGTATTCCAAGGCTTTTAGGTTCTATGTCATTGAGCCTAATGATTCAGTTTCAATTAACTCAATAATTGAATCAAGGGATGCTATCTTTGATGAGAATAAATTCTCATCAGTCCCTAGACCAAGTCAGAGGTCCCTGGTAAATGGAACTGAAGACATTGGTTGCTCAGTTGTCCCTGAAGAGGTCACTGAAGAGGTTGTTCATAAACTTGAACCTGAGCTTAGAAAAATCAAAAGGAATAGGACTCCAAAGGATTTTGGACCTAAATTTCAATTATATTTAATTGAAGGAACAAGGAATGAGGTCTATAACCAACAATCCTATTGCTTTAATGTTGAAGATGGCCCCAATACATTTGATGAAGCAATGAAGTCCCAGGATGTTACTTTCTAGAAAGAAGCAATTAATGATGAGATGGACTCCATCATGGGTAACAACACTTGGGTGTTGGCTGATCTACCTCCAAGTTGTAAACCTCTTGGTTGCAAATGGTTCTTCAAAAGAAAACTGAAGGTAGATGAAACTATTGAAAAGTTCAAGGCAAGGCTGGTCATTCAAGGCTTTAAACAAAAGTCAGGGATAGACTACTTTGATACTTATGCTCCAGTGGCACGTATTAGTAGCATAAGACTGACAATCTGATTAGTCATATTGTGATGTGAAGATCAAAAACTTTCTTGAATGGGACTTGGATGAGGATTTGGTAATATGTACCAACCTCAGGGTTCATCATGCATGGTTATGTAAAAAGGTGTGGTAACTGATTAAGTCTTTATATGGACTAAAGCAGGGCACTAAGCAATGGCATCAAAAGTTTGATGAAGTGGTTTTGTCTAATGGTTATTTACTTAACCAAGCTGACAAAAGTGTATTTTCGCAAATTTGATGAAACTGGTTAAAGTTGTATCATTTGGCCTATTATGTTGTTGGACATGCTGATCTTTTGGCATTGACCAAGTTCAAGATGACATGACAAAGGAATTTTTTGGTCATAAGTTTTCTTATGAAGGAGTGGGGGAGGCTGGTGTTATTCTTGGCAATTGGATTAAACATGAAGTAATGGAAATATCAATTTCTCGGTATTATATTGAGAATGTACTAAAGAAAGTCAATTATTTGAGGTGCAATCCTAGTTAGTATCTAAGGATAAAGTGAGAGCTGATACTCAATAATGGTTAGGTTGTTTCTAAACTTGAGTTTTTAGGTGGTGATTGGCTGCTTGATGTATTGGTCATGACTTGTACAGGCCTGATATTGCTTTTGTGTGTGGGTTAAACTGAGCAGGTATACTAGTAAACCTGGTGCTCAGCACTAGCAAGCAATTAGCGGGATGAAGTACTTAAAGAAAACCAAGGACTATAGAAATGCTTATACTAGTTATCCTTCAGTTTTGGAAGGATATACTTATGCAAGCTGGATAAGCAACATTGAAGAAAATTCGTCTACCAGTGGTTGGATATTCCTGCTTGGTGGAAGTGCAATTTTTTGGGCTTCTAAGAAATAAACTTGCATCACTGGTTCAACAATGGAATCTGAATTTGTGGCTTTAGCAGCTGCTGGTAAGGAAGTTGAATGGTTGAAAAATTTCTTTAAGATTTCATTGTGAGTCCAAACCTAATAGCACCTATTTTTATCCGTTTTAATAATGTTGCTAATTGCAAAGGCTATAGCAGATGTACAATGGGAAGTCTAGACACTTAAGTGTCAAGCATAGCATGATTCGTGATCTTATCACGAATGGGGTGATATCTATAGAGTTTGTGAGGTCTCAACAAAACTTAGTTGATCACTTGACGAAGGAACTGGCTAGAGACTATGGTTATAAAGTTCAGCTGAATGGATGTGTTAAAGTCCAACTAAGTCGTTGAATGCTTTAGGACAACCAATCCTACTAAGGAAAACTTGGTAGCTTGAGTTCCAATGCTGGATACTGGACGTTCAGAGGAATGGAAGAACAGGTATATACATATCATCCAAGGAATATGTGCTTGAAACTGTTGATAAGGGAGGATGATGTCTTTACTTCTCAATGGTTTAATTCTTTGAAAAAATTGCTTAGCAGGAGCATGAATAAAGAGGAACCACCTATGTAAATGTTGAGGTTTTGCCGCTTCAGGGAGCATGGACTTTGGCTCTTACAACATTTATGAATTGGATATGGACACATGGCTTGTATAGTGTCAGGTCTTTCTTAAGTGTTTGAAAACTTGTGTGTATTTTTTTTAGGTATTCAAATGGGTTGAAGGGTTTAATTCTTAAAACACCCTGATTCTCGAATATTTAAACGTGTACTAAGATGGAAATTCAATCCTTGGGACATTTTCATTTATGCACTTGTTTGTTTGATGTTTAATTTTCATGCAAAGGA
This sequence comes from Tanacetum coccineum, assembly GCA_026074375.1. Classification (NCBI taxonomy): domain Eukaryota; kingdom Viridiplantae; phylum Streptophyta; class Magnoliopsida; order Asterales; family Asteraceae; genus Tanacetum; species Tanacetum coccineum. The sequence goes on from BQNB010011079.1 coordinate 49,591, forward strand.
ATTGTACTAAATTGGGGAGAATTGTTGGAAATTTAGTTCAATTGTGGGAGGGAATCGGATCATATTGGAATAATGGTTTTTTTGTTTGGAAGGTATGGAGTGTCCACATCAAGTCAATGATTTTCCTGGCTATTTTAGTGGTCATAGAATTAAATGGGTGGTACAACATTTAAGTGGACAGGCTTTGACTACATTAAATATTTTGTAATCATCTTTTGCCTATTTAGTTGGCTGATTTAACTGATACTGACTAATATTAATTTGTGTATGTAACCCATAATTCCTAAATTATTGAAGGATAATTATGAAGTGAGTATTGGCATTAATCTCTATTATATTCATGAATGTGTTTGTTTGAGTAAAATCTCCTAAAATAGGGATGCAATTGCATGGAAAAAAAAACACACAGAAAACCAAAACAAAAAAAAAAAAAAAAATACATAGAAAAACGCAACTCGGTTCTTGATATGTGCCTAGAATAAGAACAAACACTTGGTTTTATCTCAAGGAGGTATTCGTGTAACCCAGGCGTCGGGTCGAATAATCTTCTTTGGAAAGTGATAACACGACATCAAGTGATATCTGGTAACATCTTGGTTAATTAGCTAGGATTGGACTTGTCTTCACTGATTGGGACAACAACAACAACCTGCTCACTTTCTCAATTGGCTTTTATACCACCAAGGTTTTCGATGGACCATGGTCATCTTCTATATACCCTTTTGGAAATCTTTAATGATAAAGATGTACTAGAAAATATTCGAGTTAAGTTCTTTGAAAGCTATGGTCGAAGTGGTTCTCCTTGCAGCTGAAGAGTTTCTTCATTCTTTGGAATTATTTGGTCGGTCGAGTTGGTATGCGTCCCAACAAAGTTTAGTAAAAACTGCCGTTGCCACACTAACAGTTCACCCTCACAATCCACCACTTCATCTTCCGCTTCGTTAAACTAAACCCCTCATTAACTCGCTCAATTCTCAGCCATCACTTAGACATGTTAGGATGTAAAGGTTAGAAAAGAGTTAGATGAATCTTGAGAGCCACTATAGGGTAACTGATCGAAACCAAAAGGTACCACAAGGTAGGCGGCTATTTGTGTAGAGAGAGAATTCTAGAAGGTTTCATTGATTATATTTTAGTAAATGTTGTAGGTATAAGATTAAGTAAGTTCACTAACGGGTGAGAGTAATTTTGTGTTTTGTGAAGTAAAGGAGTGGTTTTGTTTTTACTTTAATGAGATAAAGATTAAGTGGCCGGGTAATGCGAATATGGCATTCGACTTACGGCCGACGGAAGACGTACTTCCGTGGCCGGGTAATGCGAATATGGCATTCGACTTACGGCCGACGGAAGACGTACTTCCGTGGCCGGGTAATGCGAATATGGCATTCGACTTACGGCCGACGGAAGACGTACTTCTGTGGCCGGGTAATGCGAATATGGCATTCGACTTAGTACCGGACTTGCAATGCCTCTTACGTACTTTCTATATCCAGAGATACTTACGTGACATGCACGAAGATAATTATAATGGTATCGTTATACCCCTATAGCCCCCCAATTTTAATGGTGCTATGTTCTATTAGTAGTATTAAACCTGCAGACAAAGTATCCAAAAAACATGAATAATTTTAGCACATACCCCAACAGGCCGTGACACGCGTAACACGGAGCCTACTAGAAAGGTGGCTGGTTCATATACCCTAATGTGCTATGCACGAAACTTGTAGCCTACTAGGAAATAGCGCTCGACTATGTGTGATATGAAATGAAACACAAGGTGTTTGTTTATTTATTATGTCCCGATTTTGGGAATTTAACTCCGTACATTAGGAAGGTAGCGGATATGAATTAATAGTAATATAATTTAACTAATAATAGGCATAAGAAAGTGTACAACAAATGTTTACACGGTTATGTAAGTAAGCCTTGCACGCCCCCTTCACGCCTCCGCAAGCGCTAGTTACATATAGGACTACGTAAGCCATAAAAAGCGGCCGAGGCACGGTCATGTGTCATAATGATGACAACTAAAAAACTTTCCACGGATGCATTGATAAAAAAGTACTCGATTTAGTTTATTCGCGGATCTACATGAGTTGACCGGTGATCAAAATAGTTAGCCGCGGGTTGCCCCCGGCCGGGAGTACAAATGTTGACTCCAAATGTATAATCTTAAATACTCATTAAGAGCTCAATGGGCGCATGGAGGGGTTGTAGCCTCGCGTCTCCATGCTTGGGTAAGCAATGGAAGTCGTTATGATGAAAGAGTGGATATCCGCTACGTTGGTAATTGGAACATGCCGTGTGGATAAAGGTTCCGCGGCTCATGATGTTAGTCATTGTGAAGTAAACTTCCAAATGCAAGGTACAAAGACTTTGGAAGTGTCCAAGTTCATTGACTGGTGATTTACCTCCGGAAGGCTCGAGACCGCAATGGCGATGCGGTTGGTGACCGCGGATACCAAAGAGGAAAACAAGTTCGGGTGTGCGGACAAATAATCGTAAATCATCACCCCCACATAAATCGCATAATCTTTGCAAATGTGGGATAAATATGCAAAATAATATTTGTTAAACCATTTAATATGACATGCCGTTGTATGCGACGTTTTTACCAAGTCATGGCTTAATCAAAAAATTATAAGAGTCTCTTTAAAATAATCTTTGCATAATAATATTTACAAGTAAGAGATAATTGCAAATAAGGAAAAAGATGTGGATAAAATCTTTTTATCAAATTAAAAAATGTTGGTTATATCTTGTTACCAATTAAAAAAAATACAGATAACATCTTATCAAGTTTAAAAAATATTGGTAATATCTTGTTACCAATTTAAAAAGATATGTAAAATATCTTTATCAAATTAAAAAGTCCATTTGACAAAAATTGTCATTCGTGATACTGCATAATTACAAAGCATTAATGAAAAGACATAGAAACTACATCATCAAAAAACAACGCTTGCGAAGGAGGTTTAGAATAAAAAATGAGCTTATTACGAAACGACCATAAGTGCCACCACATGACATAGAAAACACCTTCGAACATCTGTTTATGCATAGAAGAAATCCGCAGGTTCACAAGCCAATTATACCAATCTTCGTATGATTCGACCTCAACATAAGGAACATCCCACCAACGAGGATGATCTTGCGAACAATTTTCTAACCATGCAACAATAGAAGAACAAGTGTCTAGACGTCTCCACCCCATTATCACAAATAACACACATAATGGAATCAATATCAATACCTCTGCGTGAAACATTAAACCTCGTTGGAAGAGAATCTGTCTTAACCTTCCAAGCATGAACATTCACCTTTATCTGCACATATTTTATCCACCGAGTTTTCGAGTCAACATCCGAAAGCGATTTATCATCAATTAACTTACTAACTCTCTGGCATAACAGAAAAATCTCCCGAGCTCTCAAAGTCCCATTTCCATCTGTCAGACATAGGAATTAAAGAAACATCATGCACCAAAGCTGACAACTCGTTGAATTGATCCTGCTCAACTCCACCCCTCGGATTTCTTCGAAAAGAATATTCCAAACTAGGCTGCGCAAGTTTCGCACCCACCGTGATCAATTTGCAAGATTCAAGACTATAAATGCGCGGGAACCGATTCTTAAGAGTTTTACCATCAATCCAAATATCCTCCCAAAAAACAGTTTTATCACCATTCCCCAATTTAACATGCATACAATCAAGTAAGTTGATACCTTTAGTTTTCAACGCGTGAGTTTCCCTTACAATATCCAACCAGCAGGATTTAGCACCAGATTTAACGTGTCCTCCAACATTACCATCGTCCCCGTGAATCGCCTTAACGACCCGCACCCATAACAAAGTATTTTGCGTATAGAACCTCCATATCCATTTAAACATTAGACCTCTATTTAAAGCAAATAAACTTGAAACTCCCAGGCCCCCTTTTTCTTTAGACGCCAACACTTTTTTCCAATTAACCCATGAAGCTTTGTTACTGTTAATATCATGTCCCTTAAAAAATTTACTACGAATAGATTCTAAAGTACGCAACACACTCAAAGGGGCTTTATATAGTGGACATGTGGAAAATTGGTATCGATCCTAAAACGACTTAAGTAACGTTACCTACTCCAATCGACAACGTTTTTCATCTTCCATTTAGAAAGCCGATTCTTCACCCGATCTATCACCTCATTCCAAGCATGAACCCGAGACATAGACCCTCCCACTTTCGATCCAAGATACGTAAATGGAGTTTTGAGAATAAGACATCCAAGCTTCGACGCAGCACCTTTAACCTTGTCGCTATCCACATTAACACCTAAAATTTTACTCTTGCTCATATTAATCCTTAGACCATAAGCCCGATAAAAACATTAAACAACATAAATTCAAGTATGAAATATTACCATTCACACCATATTCCCATGAAAACCGCATCATCCCGTAAACAACTAAGAAATACTCACGAATAGCATTAGCTTAATACCATTTAACAAATCCATTATCCACCACCCGTTGAAAAGATAGAATGTAAACTCATTATTAGGATGAAAAAGATGGAGAGAAACGGATCTCCTTGTTTGAGGCTTTTGTAGAATTGAAACTCCCTCCGTTGGACTACCATTAATTAGGATCGAACCTCTCGAAGATCTAAGGCAGCTTTGAATCCACTACAAACAACACCAAATTTTCGCCAAATCCAAACTTTTTAGAATGTCATTTAAAAATCCCATCAAACCGAATCATATGCTTTCTCAAAATCAACCTTAAAAGTTAAAGATTGTTTCTTTTTTGTCTTGCTCCATTGTAAAATTTCATTAAGAATAAACGGGCCATCTAAAATCTATCTTTTCGCGATGAAGGTTGATTGAACCTCATTAACAATATCTCCCAAAACACCAACAAGACGATTCGCCAATATTTTTGCAATGATTTTATATAAACTTCCAATAAGACTAATAGGTCTAAAATCTTTTACCATGTTCGCATCCGGAGTTTTTGGAATTAAAGCTATGAAAGACGAATTGCAACCTTTGAGGATATTATCATATGTGAAGAAATACTTAACAGCATCATACACATCATTTTCAATAATCTTCCAGAATCGACGATAGAAGCCAGAAGTGAATCCATCCGGGTCGGGGGATTTTAAACTGGTTCCGCAATCCCAAACTTGCCCTCTCATGATCTCCACATTAGACACCTTCACTCTCCAACTCATTCTATTGATCATAAGTTAGAGATTTCGGATATCTCATATTAAAGAGTCCCCCTCGCCCAGGCTAGCATCCGGGCTTATTAAAATCAAAATCTACTACTGAAGTGTTGAAAGAATTCACCCTTTACCGCCTTCGGACTTTCAATCCAATTCCCATCAACCATAATGCCTCGAATATTAAGAATACTCTATTTTTTATTCAACACGCCATGAAAGAAACTAGTATCTTCGTCCCCTTCGATAGACCATTTAACCTTTGCTTTTTGAGCCATTTATGAAGAATGGATTTTGTCAAACTTTTAAATATTATTGACAACCTCCGTTCTTTTGTTAACAATCTCCTCCCATTACCAATCACCTCTATCAATAATCGCCTTCCAAAGCCCTCTAACTTTCTCTTTGTATTTGGCTTTAAAACGTATTTTCACAACTAACATATTTGATTTATTCCATTCCCGAATCTTCGCTTTTAAAGAGGAACTTAATCGTTCATCATCATATTTAACATCGCATTAGTCTTATCACACGGGCCTTCCCTCCAAGCGTCTTCCACTACTTTATTAAAACCTTCCATCTCATTCCAGTAATGAAAATATCTAAACGGAGTCGGACCGTAATCAAAAGAAGCTTCACGAAGTAATATAGGTCTATGATCCGAAAGGTATCTCTCCAACGTGATAGCATTAATGTTCGGACATGAGTATATTAAGTTTTCAGAAACAAGAAATCTATCTAGTTTACTCATCTTAGACGCGGAATTATTACACCTCAACAGACGTAAACTCACACTACACCTAAGGAAACCACTTCCAAACCCGCATTTGTGATGAACGAATTGAACACATTAGCACCTTGAACATTAAACACCGACCCGAATCTGTCCGACTTATAACGCACCTCATTGAAATCGCCCATAATAACCACCTCCCCTTTCCATTTGCCAATCTCATAAGTCAGATAATCCCATAGCATCTGTTTGTCTCTACAATCATGAGGGGCGTAAACCGCAATGATGAGAAGGTCCCTTACAGTTAGACACCACACACCCCCGACTCATAACAAAATAGTCATTAACAGTGGCATTTCTTTTACGAAATGAATTGGGATCCCACACACATAAAATACCTCCTGAATTGCCGACAGAATCACTATGAACATAATCAAAAGCAAAATTCCCCCAACACATCTTTACGCTAAATAACTCCATATTTTCCATCTTAGTTTCTTGCAGAGCCATAAAATTCACCTTATTTTTAACACATAACTCTTTTACCCAATCTTTTTTAGCCTTTTGGGCAAGGCCTTGAATATTCAAGGACAAAAAATTCATCGATTCACCTCCTTCACTCCTTGTGATTCAATTATCTCTGTCATATTCGACATACACCCGTCCATCTTGTATCCCATAACTTGTCCTACTTTCACCAGTTCATCCATCAAATTCAGAATTGATCCACCTGTACGAGGTACCCCAGATTTTTTGAAATGACCTGAGCACACCGAACTTGATACATCTTCCTTTGAATTCTTGTTAACACAATTACCATGACCATCCTTGTTTGCCTCTTTCGCCTTATGATCACTCAAATTGACAAAGTTAATGCTTTTGGATTTCTCCGCATACATACCACTCTACAGAGAACCCTCTTATGGTAGTGGAAACCACAGGATACTTCATAGTTTGTTCCGAATTAATTTCATCTCAGTGGTGTCCTTTTTTTCTTCTTAGCCAACTGTAAAATTAAATGGATCCTCCGAATTCTTTTCCGCTTATCCTTATGTTCCATTCATCCAAAATCTATTTTCTTTCTTTCCACTCTTCTCAAATAGTGTTTCCCGGGCCTCCTCTACATCACTATCACCGCCATAAATACCCGTATCATGAACTTTAAATTCACCCTCCTTAGAGTCAACATCACTCTGTTCTTCATCATCGTTTTCTTCCATGAAGTCAGGAACCCATCCTGGAGTTTCTTTGGCACGAATCCAAGAAGTCTTACCACGAAAAATAATTTTAGGACTCCTCAAAAATGTTTCTTTTCATGTTTTCCGTGTAGATACAATAATCTCTCGAATGAAAACACATCTCCTCCTGTATCGACAATATCTAACAACTCCCTCCCTCCCAACTTACCGCATTCCGTTTGAAGGTGTTATCTGTCCACAACTTAAACGGGATACCTTCAACCTCCACCCAAGCAATTCTTTCTTCATTAGTAAATTCAATTGTGGCTTGTTTCAGTTAAGAAAACCATGACCCAATACTCACATTGTCTTGGAATAGCTTCATAGAATCCTCTGAACCAAATTCCAATAAGACCCATAGCTCTCCCATGTACTGGATTTTTATATCAACAAATCCTTCATTACTCACTGCCTTCCTGAGATTAGCTAATGAAACGAATTGTTTCACCCTTCCAAGCAAGGATTTAACAGCCCCTTGACAACAAGCATTCATCGTTCAATACCAACGCATGAGGCACTTCACTCTCCCTAATTCCGGATTTATTTTGACCTTTCACCACATGTACGTACGAATTACCCCCTCCATTAAAACCATTGTGTTCCTTAAAAACATATGAATTGCTGCTCTTACCTCCACCATCTTTTTTTGGTATAACATTTTTTTCTTTCAGAGGAGGTCTATGAAACCTAGCAATATTTGCGTGTAACTTAAAACGATCAATCCATACCGTACATAGGTTATTCACCAATCTCTCTTCATTGAAGACGTTAATGAAGCGAACAAATCCAAACCTCCTTCCATTTTTCGACCTCTTGGTAGGAATAAAGGTATCCACAACATGGTCGTACTGTTTGCATGATTGAAACAATTCCTTCGCTGAACACGACTCTGGGAAATTCGTGATAAATACTGACGTAGAAATCTTAGCCACATCATCCTCCTTTGTTCTGAAACTGCCCATAATAAGAAACAACAACGATCTCCTTGAAAATAAAGTTTATTGATAAAAAAAACCACACGCACCCTTGGTGGTTTTTCTGTGGTGCGGTGGTGGATCGGTGGGTGGATCGGTGCGGTGGTGGATCGGTGGGTGGATCGGTGTGGATCGGTGGGTGGATCGGTGGGTGGATCGGAATCTCGCTGGATCGGTGGGTGGATCGGTGGGTGGCGGTGATCATTAAATCACCAAAACAGATTCACTACAACTTATTTATTGCCGAGGAATCTTGATAACATCTACTAGTATTAAAAATATTATAATATCTTGTTACCCAGAATTAAAAATAATCTTATCAAATTTAAAAAGTCCATTGACAAAAATAGCCATTCGTGATAACTGCTATAGTTACAAGACATTGGAAGGAGCCAACCTGTGGGATCCCTTATAATCGTTGTCGATATGTGGAACAAACTTCCAAAAGCACTTGAATATGCAGGTGACATATCTTTGTGCTAAGGGGTTCACTTAAAACCATGTCCTGAATTAATTTAGTAAACGTAATATCTAAATCGAGACTTATAGTTTCTAATTGAATAGCAGTTCCTTACATTTAGCAACTGTTGTCAAAACAAGTTTTTAGCTTTACGAGGCTTATAGGTCATAGTAAAGTTACATGGTGTGCGTTAATTGAGCAAATCAAGTTTTTACATATGACAGAATGCATAATAGCGGGAGCGAAAAACAAAAATATGAAGGTTTACAAGTTACCGACTTTCGAAACTGATTTTTGCTTTTCATGAGAACACGAAACATAGTTTATTCATGGTCCGACGGATGACGCCAACTTGTTGATGCATAATTTGGTCGGGCCGGTCCTGACGACTCTCCTGGTGCTGTTCGTCGTCTTCCCGGGCCTTGAATAGTGCTGCCAACAAAGAAGAACCGGTTAGAAGGGGACCCGAGGCCGGAGCCCGGGATCCACCCTCCGACGGTCAAGTCAGAATAGTATAAGCATATAGTAAAGAGGTGGTAGAGAATAACATGTCCAGGTAGGATGATCCTACCCTTGTATATATAGTGTATGGATTAGGGTTACGTAGGATGTGGGCCACTCTTTTATCGGGTTTGGCCCATTGGGTCCGGCCCATTCCGGACTATACGCCAACAATAATCTAATCTACTGGTCATAACAATATAATAAAAGACTATGTTTATTTAATCATGTATTACTTTCTAGATTGCTTCTCCTAGTGTTGTTGCTTTGTCACACTTTGATGATCTATGTAATTATTTCCTAAGTCATGAACGAATTACACGAACCCGCCGTCTACTTAGTATTCCGTTAAGGCAACACACAAGCAAGGTAGTATGAAGACTATACAAGGCCCCTAAGGGTATACTAAGTACATGTGAAATATATTAAGAGTGGATCAACCATATTAGGGGGCAAGGTAGTATGAAGACTGTTACCCGATGGTATCCTTTTTACACAATCATGTTTTCCTAGACATATCAACAGCAGTACAGACAAAAGCTGGGTTTTTAAGACCTAACATGCATATTCATCACAAGAAGCAACACCACTAATATCTACATCCTATGTTTCATACAATTATAAATAAACACAATAAAAGGCTTAGCCAAGCATGTTATAGATAAAGCAAGAACAGATAGGAATCACACAACAAGACATATTGAATGATTAAATAAGTCTTACTTGATTAAAACATGAATTAAAGGAAGTACAATAGGGTTTATAGGCCCTAAAATCGTCCCTGACAGCTGCTAAACAAACTAGGGTTCGTACCCTCTTTTTATTCTAAAGTTACACACTCAAAACCCCATATTCGGGTTTGTATATATAGGAAAATCGCTGCGATGGCGTCACGTTTTAATCGTGACGCCGTCGTGAAAGAGAATATTCTAGATAATGGGATGGGTCGTGCGCTCTGACGCCGTCGTGAGATCTTGTGACGCCGTCTTGACTTGGGTTGTGACGACGTCACGTTGAATCTATGACGCCGTCTCCAGCTGCTGAGAACATAATCTTGATAGATGTTGGTGTAGGTCCGTAGTCTTGTCCGTTTCTTCTTCAAATGAGCCCAAGTCACGTGTAATTCTTCCAAATGCCTTCCAAATGAGAAATACCTGAAAAGGAACGATTAAGTACCTATTTTGGGCATAAATGCACGATTTAGGGGTTTAAACGACCCCGAAAAAGTGTATAAAATGACACCTCATTAGTAGAAATAACAGCTTCTTTGGTGTTCGGTTATCAAGAACAAGAAAGAAATGACATATCTTGTAGGAATTAATTGAAGAGTTCTTAGGTGGTTGTGGTGAAATCCGGCGAGATTCTTGCTACCGCGGTGACTGGGTTTTTGTTTGTATTTGTGTTTATGTTAAGAGAGATATAAAAGGGTTAGGAGAGAAATATAAATGTGTTTTTGTTTGTGTCGTGGAAAAAATAGAAAAAGAAAAAGAAAGATGACTCACATGGGTCTTGTAATATAATATAATGAAAAGACGAAAATACGCTCAAAACTAACGATCAAACTAGTCAAATTGACGGTGTTAATATAATTGGACCAAACCTTGAACGAAAGTTTCACTTTTATACTAAATACAAAACTTTTTAAAAAATTGATAAGAGCAAAAAATGTAGTTACGTCAATAGCAATACTTTGCATGTAAATGTTAAAGTGTAACAAGATACCCAACAAAGCATATTGACAGGTTTTGTGTAAAATCAGACCGGATCGAAGACCAAAATTAATGAAAAAGGTGGACCGAGGACCGGCAACTTGTAAATAAACATTCCTTCCACGTCCTCTGTCTCCACCGGATGGGCCACCTAACGACACAAACTTCTCGCGCCGCATCGCCACCACACCGTTCCCACACATAAATCTTGGCCCGGTCAAAACATCTCATCACCGCGCAGGGACGAAGCCACGTTGGGCTCAGGATGTGGCCAAACCTACTTTTTGTGCAAGTACCACTAGTATGTATGTTTTGTGGACAAAACTTCCGATGAGCGTATCCAAAATAAAGAAGGTGAGCCCATTCACATGGATATTAGTAAATTTTGTAGTCCAATTTAATAACTAAAAACTGATACTATGGTTTACAAATGACGGAAATTCAATTGTGAATTCGTTTTTCTCAAATTATTTTCTCCCGTTTCTGTTTTGGCCAACCCGAGTGAACAATCCTAGCTCCGTCACTGTCACCGCGGGTACTCCTCCTTCTCCCTCCTATCAAATTCACCCTCCTCGTTACCGTAATCATCGTCTCATCCTCCTCCTCATCCTCATCACTTCCTAAATCAAATTAACTATTATCTAACCCTGCCACGTGATCATTATCTTCAAATTTAAACAGAATTGAACTCAAATAGCTCAAATTGACTATCATTATCTTGTATTTTTGACTTTTTAGTAGTTTGTGTTCGGGGGAATCAAAGGTCGGATAGTTCAATTGGGGGGAATGAATCAGAGAGGTCCCACGTGACCCATTTTTCAAGGTTCAAAGTTTAACTTTTAAGGGTCAAGATTCAAGTTTAGGGTTCAAGCTGTTTCAAGGTTCAAAATTTGAGCATTGGAGTTGAGCCGTTCAGGTCAAGTTGCACCTTTGTTTTCCTACGCATATTTTACAGTAAATGTCCCTGAACCAATGATTTTTAAACCCCTATTTTCAACAACGCATATTTTACAGTATATTCTGATCATCACCAAAGTTTATCTATTATATTCAACAAGAAGATAATGGTTTCTCAAGTTTAGCAGTCCAGCACCAATGATTTCGGATGCCCATATTCGATCATACGGGTCCATTGAAAACCTTAAAAAAGAGAGTTTGCATTTGTGAATTCAATAATGTATAAGAAAAAAAATGTCATATCTATGAAAAATGAAATGAAATATGCAAACAAAATAACTATACTTCCGTTCTGTAAGCCATAAGCAAGCCTCTAGTTCTTTGAAAAAACTTACGAAAAAATGGGCATTTATGTTATTTTCCCACAATACTTTTAAATTTTTTATGTCTTTATGAAAAATATCCCATTAAAAAAAGATCGTATCTAAAGAGCCGTTGTCAACATATCTCACAGATAGGGCTGCCCCTTAGATTTTTGTGGCCCTGTTCCAAAAAATTTGAGGCCCTTCGGTCGCCAAAAGTATAAGTAAAATGACTCATTTTGTGTCTAATGTATTAGCAAAAGCAACTTCTATTTTAACCGGTCTATGTTTAATAACATTAGACAAATTTCGCTAAGTCCCGATCTTTTATATAAACAATACCTTTTAACTTTTAGTTTCAGCTTTTAATACAACTTACTCTTTTGCCAAATTTTTAACTTTTTACCAATCCTAAATACTAGTAGAATTTTTGCTAAATATAAGTGTTGTGTTGCCATTTTCAGGTTATCGGGGATGCACTTATCAACTTATAACATTAAAAGGACTAAAGGGAAACTTTAGATTATAAATTAGGGTAGTAAAACAAACATTTTGGTGGCCGCACAAACACAGGGTCGTCTTCCCCATCAGGATCCTTAACTCCATTAGAACACAAAACTCTGCTATGTTTTTTAACGCTGCAATGGTTGATTCACAAGCTTATAAGATGTATATTCGTCATTCTAAACACCATTTAATAGGTTTAAATCATCTGAACTTGAGTTTATATAAATCCTGATTTTTGAAGATCAGAGGCCCTCAGAAAAATATGCCATGTGGCGTCGAGCACCCCGCACATGCTCAAATCCGGCCGTGCTCACCGAAGAGGTAAATCACAGCCTCCATTATGCAACTATCCAACAACCGGTACAAGTCATATTGATCTGCATAGTTATTGAATGTAAATTGACCATTAAATCTACACTAGTTGTCAATAATTTCAAGCAAAATTTCTGCAGACCCCATTTTGTTTCACTTACAACATACATAAGTAAACCTTCACAAATGATTTTTACACTTATCCAGGTGCCAACACTAAGAGAGCCTTTTTCTGATGGTGATAACTTGCATACGCCAAATTGGCTACAATCCTCATTAAAAATACACAAGAAATGACCCAGTGACCCGTAAACAGGATTCATGGACCCGCAAACAGTATCAGGGACCCACAATATTAGCACAAAATTGTAGCCAATTAGCTACAATAATTGTAGCTAATATTTCCCCTTTTCTGATATACCAAGTAACAACAATTAATATTAAATCTGGCAAATTAATAGTTCTTTTACAGTGGCCGAAACTCGAGGCTACTAACAATGAGACCAAACATAATTCTCTCATGACTTGTAAATTTCATATTCATAGAAAGAGAGTCATCCTTGAATTCATGAGCTGAGTTAAATTTCCACACTTGTGTCTCCATCCATCCATCATCCCTTTGTTTTGGAATCCGAGTAAAACTATGTATATTCAATGGGCTTGGGGTTATAAAATAAACAAATTCAGCCTCGTTATTTTCTTGGTGGAGGACGTCTCGTACTTTTACCGGATAATGAAGCCCGTGACATGTCTCTGAAAGCTTGAACACAAGGTAACACACATATTCTGTATCCGGTGACAACATCTGACTTGTAATAGTGCATTTGAGAAAAAAAATACTTCTTGTGGCAAAAGCTCAATCACGTATTGAAATCTGCATAGACAATATATAATACGATTACAAAATTCGTAGAAATAAAGTGAAATTTGAAGACACATAAAACCAAATCCAAGAAGTTATACTAATGTCAACGGTAATAATATTTACCAATCCTAGTTTGGTATTTTATACACAACGAAGCAGATTATGGCATAATATTATCAAACCTAGTTTTTCGTGAGACATTTTCATATATTCCATTAAACATAGGTGATCACATTGTGCATGTACGATTAGAGAAAGTCTGACACTGAAAGTACACTGTAACAAAATTGGTTTAAAAAAGCAAACCTGGACTCAGCTGATGGTATTGAAGTAAAAAGATCCACATTAGAGAATTTGTATAAAGCTGCCTTCGGTGAAAGCATAAGAAGTTTCTTTCCGTTTACTTCGCCCAACCAGAACAACTCGTCATAGTTTCCGTGTATCTTGAATATTTCTTCAAATTTAGTTGGCAATTGTTGCACCTGATCCACATTGAAGTTTGATTTCAAGACTTGTTGGACTTCCTTCAACTTTTTACTTTCTTCATGTTTCACCTGTGTACAAATCATGTTGAATATGCAACATAGAACGTTAATTTTTTTCCCGCCATGCATCCAACTCATTGAATACAATAAAAAAAAAAATAAAAAAAAAATGGATCCATGAAATATTTATAAACTCACACTCTCAATGGCCCGGAATTCAATGCCTTCAAGAAAAATCGCACCATCTCCACAATAGCACATTGAAAAGCTCTCTAGTAGAAACTCAAAAACCATATGTTCGTTCTGATTCGAGAAACGGTGCAACTCAATCATCATCCACTGCTCATCTCTCCATGTTGCGAAATATGCATGCAGACTTTCATGTCCCTCTCTATACTTTAGGTTAACATACATAGGTTTACTTGAACAGTTTCTTGAATCACAAAATTTGAAGACTAAATAGATACCACAAACAACATTCGGAGATAAAAATTGAGCTCTTGTCTTGATTTCGATGATCATGTTGGAAATATCCAATATCTCCACTACTGCCTTAAACCTGCACATATTATAAATATACAAGCCTTAATCAGTCACAGCGTTTATTCTCATACACATCTTAATTTCAAGATGCTAGCAAAATTTATTTATTTATCGAAAATTTGGGGGAGATCATGTAAGGGGTTGGTTGTATAAGAGTGAGCACTTGTTTAAAGTGAACAACATCACTGATGAGAGCAAGGTTGACCTCATTGTGACATTGACATAGCTTTACAAAGAGTCAATTTTGCAAATATTTGGTAATTCGTTTGATGATCCGAATATGCAATTTTCGAGTAATGGTGTTAAAGTTTCAAGTCTTAATTCATGTTTTTTTGGATAAATTGGAAAATTTGTTGGTAAATGATAAGTCATTTTGTGGAAAAAAATATTGGTGCACATAAGATGTGTGACGAAATGCCAATAAAGAACAATCTCAAACAAGTTGTTAAAGAATCAAGTGAAACGATTGAAGACGACAATGGTTTGTTGAGTTGTGAAGTAGCCAATGATTCAAGTGAAGTGATTGACTGAAACGTTGGTTTTAATGGGTTTTGATGAAGCTTGGGATGAAAATGTGAAAGGTAGAAAAACTGAGTGTAAGACAAATGTTTTTGTTCAAATGACCCAAGAAGATGAAGATGATGGTGAGGTTAAGGAGGACGAGAAAATAATGCGTTTATGTAATTTGGTTTTTGATGATGGAATACTAGTGAGAATGGAGTTGCAAACTGTGAGGTTATGGACGTATATGATGTTGTGGTAAATTTCAGTAAGAAAGGGAAAAACTAATTTCAATAAGTCAGTAGAAATGTATAATGAGAAACATCATGACATATGATGTTGTGTTATGATTGTTTTGTTGGAATGCAGAGATGTTTAGTTCATGTTCATCAGCTTGCTTCCTTGGTTACATGTGTAAATTATGTACTATCTGGTTGAAAGGAACACAAGAATCAGATGTGCAGGAACTTGAAGTTCAGAATGAAACGGGAAATGTGAAGTACAAAAAATGGATGAACGTTTTGAAGTGTTGACTTAATGCCGAAATATTACTTACAATCGACTTCTGGGTTGAGCTTCAAAAAGGGGTGTTTGGCATAAGATCTCAACTAACATTGGGAGTGTTTGTTTTCAGTGATGGGCAAACAGATCAGGAGAGCGAGGATGAAATTCAGAGGTATTCACTTTGATTGCTGATCTTGAGGACAAGAACATTTTTAAGGAGGAATTGATATGGGTCATATTGGCAGCCAACAAAAGTCAAAGAAAATAGTCAACAACAAGAACAACAAACTATGTCTTTCCATTCCTTGTATAAATACCCAAACTTGTTTTTCATTTTAGTTAGCTATCAATTTGTAGTCAACTTCCTCTCTTTAATCATTTGTGTGACATTTCCTAATAACAAATCCCTTCTACTAGTTCGAATCACTGTCTCTTGCTTGAGAGTCCTGCTAGTAGATTAGATCTTCATCGTTTCATATTGAAGTCCGGAAAGATCATATCAGTTATTCCACATAGAAAATTGCCAACCAGGTTCTTTTATTCCTAATTATTTTGCTACTGTAAACAATTTGTCATGCATATAAGAGTGGAGTAACTAATTTTAACATTAAAAAAGTAAATTTAAAGTGTACTTCTAAGAACAATGCATGCAGTTATCACTTAATACTAACAAAGTTAGAGATGTAGTGAGAATAACCTTGATTTTGGAAGAAATTTCCAGTCATGTGGACAACAGTTTATGTAGGAAAACATTGTCGCTGAAACCATTTCGTTTCTTTCTCCATTAACATCGAATGACAACAACTGTTATACAACAAAAGAAAATCCGACTTCAATTATGTGATGTGTAAAGTCAAGTGTGATTTTGAACTTTACATCAGAAAGTAAAACATACAAAAAACACAACAAGCACAAAATAACTAAGATATGATATAATAAACTAATTACCACTTTGTCCTGTTGAAGGAGAATTCCCTCAGAAAAGATGTTGTACAGATCTTCTTTCTTGATGATAGAATAATTTTTAGGGCACTTTGACACGTGGATTATTTCTTTATAGTCTTTAGGCAATTTCGGTTCCCATATCTCATAATCCTCCTGTACATTAATTAAACAGTTAATAAGCTCATATATCATACAATCACCTTTCTACCGTTAGAGAAACTACTAAAGACCTTCTACTAAACTTGTTGTCCTTTTAATTTTGACATTTGATTTATTTTTTGTTGTGAGTGATTAAAAAAGACTGTCTTATTAAGAATTATATTAAATTTATTTATCATGTTTTATGGTTCAGCAGCACTTGTTCAAACAATAGTTTTAATGCCCGTGCACGCACGGGGCTTATACATTATGTTTTTCTAAACTACATATATATTTTTATTTTTTTTTGGTTTTATAAGTTATGTTATAGAGTATTAACGAAATATATGAAAATAATAGATTCATTAAATCTTGTATATATTACGTACCTGTTTTCTGACTCGACATTGGTGAGCAACTAATCCCAACAAAACTACCCTTTTTGATAGATTTGAGATTTGATTAGATAATGTTAAATCTTTGTTTGGAAGCAAGAAATTGTTTGCGTTTGTTATATTTTAAAATATAAAGTCTAGAGTATAAAGTCTAAGGGGTTATTTATTTATTTTTAAAGTTATAATAAAATTTGTAAATTTATAAAATTATATTTAACTCCATATAATTTATTCAAAATTAAACCACTAAAGTTTTATTAATTATCTTATCTTTTTTCAAGTTTTTGTTTTCACAAATTTGACACATATATTTTTATATGTTTTTTTTTCTCCATTAGATTTCTCCACTAATTTTTTTTAATTTTGAGCAAATTGATTCATTTTTGACTTTTTATTGACCAATCAGATCGCACGATTTTGCCAACGTGGCAAAATCAAGCGTTCTGATTGGTCCAATTTTTTAATTCATAAAATTCAATTTGATAGAAAACTTTGAAATGATGTAATTCTTTTATTATATAAAAGATATATTTTTTAGAGTTAACTACTTTTTTGGTCCTTATGGTTTGTCGGGTTTAACGGTTTTGGTCTAATAGTTTAAAATGTAACGGATCCAGTCTGGTTTTGGTGGACCCGTAACACTTTTGGTCCATTTTTCGTTGACTGTTAGTTTGATTGGTTAAAAAAAGTGAAATGACTAAAATACCCTCAGATGATAATATTCAATGACTAAAATACCCTTTCTTTTATTATTATTATCAATTTTTTTATTATCATTATTATTAACTCGTTAACATTATATTTACTTGATTTAGAATTTTCATTAACAAGATAGGATTTTTAAAGAGGTTAGGAGGCTTGAGGAAAAAGGGTATTAACCTGCTTTTGTTCATGAAGAAGAAACTTGGGGCATGGCCTTTCGAACTTAATTCTGGGATGACGTGTGGTTGTGATAGGGTGGCAGCTTAAGAATAGATTCCCTAGTGCGTATGCTCTCGGAAAAAAACAAACAAATTACAGTAGGTCAAAAACTTGTGCATCCTTGTCTTTACCATTCGTTTCGTAGACATCCTGATGAGGGAGGGCTGGAAACTCACTCAAGTTGAAGTAGTTAGCGAAAGGTGTTTAACCCTGTGGTGTTAATCAGTTCTCCTGATTCATGGTCTTGGACATTTGAACAATTCTGGGGGGTTTGGTTATACCGTGGCTTCGTCAAGAAACATGATAGATTCGCCGATTACTTCCGAAAAGGTGAACTAAAGGACTAGGTGGATTCGATATGTTTCCCAACAAAAGTGAAACACTTCGTCTTGGAAGGTAATGACGAAACTCCTTACCTACTAGAATTTTAAACTTTCCGACGTGGTTAGATATTGAGTCTCTATCTGTGTGAATTGTTGTTGTCGGGAGATTGAACCACTGATCAATTTGTTCTTCGTTGTAACACTGGCAAGAAGATTTCTAAATTAATAAATCGGATGGTGGGAGTGCCTTTTATGGATATTAAATTTTACGGAGAATGGAGGTCTTGGATCTGATAATGTTAAAACTGCCGAAGAAGAATAAAATCATGTTCCAAGGTTTTTATTTTTTGATGTAGTGGCTCTTATGGAATATTTCGTAATAAGAAAGATGTTCTGAGGCCAAGCCAAATCTAAGGAGACGTTTTTTGATGAGATTATTTGTAGTTCTTATTACTGGTGTCGGTATAGATGCAATACTTTGTTTAGCTGGGACGATTGGTATAAAAACCCGTCTCTTATTTCTTTGTAATTTCTAGCTCCTTGCTAGTTTTTCTTAATAAAAGTCGCCGTTCAAAAAAAAAAAAAAAGATAGGATTTTTAAAACATTATAGAGTTATCTCGTTTTTGTAAATTAGAAGTATAAAATATGCTATAAACTAGAATTATAAATTGATTGTTTTCGCATTTTTTAGTATTGTAGATATAGATGTCAAAGACCAAACTAAATAGAGTCATATCTTTTTTATTAGTTCAGTTGAATGTAAGTTCAAAATTGGACAAATATTTATCAAATATGTTATGACAAGTATATATATGTATAGAACCGGTATGGCTTGACGGTTGAACCGGTGACTCGACGGTAAGTTTTCGACATTTCCAATAAGGTTTAAAATATAATAGAGTAATTTAATTTGTTATCTTATAGTGTAATAAAACATACTAATGGTTTTGCCCAATCACATTTTGATAGTATTTATTTGTAAATGTGTGTATGAAAAAGCACGGGTAACGTGTTATTCGTTAATTCGTAGCAATAGAAAAAAGTCAAATTCACTTACCTCGTTGCTCGGTTATATCTCGTTTTCTTAAGTTAAATAGATTAAATTTTGAAAATAAATGAACAAGAAAAAAAAAACACAAGTTAATATTGTTGAAGATACCATATAATGATAAATATGTGTTTTAAAACCCAATACTTAGTCAAGAACTCCGGCTTGAACGCTACTTGGCTGTTAAACTAATTGTCTTGCTACACATGCCAATTGAGTTGAGTTATTTCGAAAATCCCTATTTCTCTAAATGCAAAGGGACTAATCCCTACTACCATCCAACACGGATAATAATTTGTTTTTGTTGCAGAGGTGAGATTTTGAAGAACAATAACATATTAAAGAACAAAAGAACAAATCCTAGTCATTCATTGTATTCCAATCCAAAGGTAGTTACCTTTCCTCTTATTAGGGATGGCAAAAGCACCCGAAACCGATAGGGAAAACCGAAACCCGAACCGGTTGGGTCGGGTTCGGGGACGGGTTGGCGGGTTTGGATACGGGTTCGGGTAGAAATATTCTTTTTTTCACGGGTTCGGGTTCGGTTGCGGGTTCTGGTAATACCCGCCCTGTTTACCCGTATCCGTACCCGTACCCGTTTACCCGATTCGTACCCGCTTTTATTGTCATTTTTATATAAGGCAATTTGAGCTCCTAGCCTTGTAAAAAATATGCGACTACTCGTATTTTAAAAGTTATTTTTATCAACTATATCTTGGTAGTTACAAACAATTAGTCACGCCTGACTCTTCAGTTCTCGTATCAGTTCTTTCATCTTCGGAGTTTATGTCTCAAGGTTCTTTTTTTATCTATTTTATTTTATCTTTAATGCGTTAATTGTTTGTTTATTTAATCATCTAATTATCCATTGAACTTGTATACATATTTATTTAACTTGAAATCATTATAATAGTAATGAGAGTGTAAGTGTGTATTGATCATTTGATCATTTTCTCACTTCATGCTTAGGCATATTTTTTACACGTCCATGAACGAAATCATATTTTTCTTACATTGTTCATGTCCAACGAATATTCAATTGCGGATAACCAAAACCTGCGGGTAAACCCGAAAAACAGATGGATAATACTAACCAGGTACCCATCGGGTATTGGGGCGGATACGGGTTTGGAAATTATAAACGGGTGCGGTTACGGGTTCACTAAAACCCGACCCAAACCCGACCCGTTGCCATCCCTACCTCTTATATTCCACATTTTTTTAAAAAACAACATATCTTGCAAACGGTAAATTGTCAAACTACGAAAAATACACCATCGCGACGAGAATATTTTTATCTTTCGTTAGACGGGCACTTTGATATATTTTCGATGATTTTTTAGTTTTGAAATTTCCGCTCAGAAAAATCACACGTGATTTGTAAAATCACTTGTGATTTCTTTCCTTTTTATTGTTTTGATTTTATTACAGTATAAATAAGTAATTATTATTATTTATTATAATTTATATAGTAGTGGAAGACAAACAAGCAACAAGTTGCACCGTTAGTCTTTTTTAATTTAATTTTTATAGAACGACAATTTTTTTACATCCTATACCACCTATCTCACGATATATCTCACAAATGCCTCCAGCAAGGCTTGAACCCACAACCTTTAGGTTGGTGGAGAACTCACATACCACTAGACCAATGACCTTGGATTCTAGCCCTTTAATTAAAAGGTTGATTCTTTTGAAAACCACATTTGTGGATCTATGTGTCATAACAATACCGCTCATAACTCATTAGACTCTGTTGGGTAGCTCTAGCGCCTGAGGTTCAAGAAAAATAAATGTCTCAAACGCGAAATTTTAGAGAAAAATCACGTGTAATTTCACAAATCGCATGTGATTTCACAAAATCACATGTGATTTTTAAAGTAATGACGAGGACATTTTATCTTTCAGTAGACGGTCATTTTCATATACTTTTAATGATTTTTAAGTGTTGAAATTTCTGAAAAAAAATTACACGTGATTTGTAAAATCACTTGTGATTTGTTGTTTGAAAATTCACGTGTGATTTCAGAAATCGCATGTGATTTCACAAATTCACATGTGATTAATAAAGTCAAAAATCACGTGTGATTTGGTAAATCCATAAATCGAACGTGATTTCACAAATTCAAGTGTAAAATTTAAAGTAGCAAATCACAAGTGATTTTTCGAATCACATGTGATTTTTCTGTGCGAAAATTAAGAAAAAAAACATCGTCCAAAGTATATAGAAGTGCCTATCTATAGAAAGATAATTTAATTCTCATCGCAATGGTAAAATTAGTTTTGTGTAACGATTAACGGTTTAAGAGATATTTTAATTTAAAAAAATAGGATAAAAGTGAGTTTTTTTAATTAAATTAAAATAATAATGAATTTAAACCATTAGATGAAAATAAGATTAGTGGTTGAGATCAAGTGGTTTGTTCTTTGATTAGATTATGTTCTATACGAATATTTTTTTCGCAATATAAAATATATACAACTAGCAATAAATCAGAAGATTTTTCTTTCTATATTATATCTATAATAAACTATATAAAACAAGCTTTTGATTTTTTGATCTTAAAGCAAAAAATTAATAAAATGACACCTGGATAATACCCAAATAATCAAGGGCTGAGAGCTAAATTATAGGAAGAGAATAAATTTATTATATCTTTTATAAATTTACGTAGTAAGATAATTAGTTTAAATATATGTATTTTTGGATTGCCTGTTTTTTGATTCGATATTGTAAGCCAACTAATCCTAGCGAATACTACCCTGTTAGGTAGGCGCGGAGTCGGTGAAGTGAACCTCCGAATGCCACAAGGGGCTTAATTTTTTTTCCTCGTTATATTTGAACATTGCTCTTCCTCTTTTCAGAAAATATGTCAATGAACATAATCTTTTTCAGAATTTCAATAGTTATAATTTAGTACGTATTAAACCAAAAGAAAAGAAAATGTAATTTTCTTTCAAAAACCCATCAATGAATAGCTAGAAAGAAAAACTACATTTTTGGTTTATATCGATATAATTTATGCTGCTTCGACTCTCCTAACGTTTTTTCTATTCGGTTGTACAACATGGATTTTATACCTTTAATGAAAAATTTCACTAAAAAAAGTCTTGGGGTAGTTTTTGAGATCTGTGATTTATTAATGTTAATTTTGTTTGAAGTAGAAGTATTTGAGTTTGTTGTATTTTAAAATATAAAGTCTAGCGGTTTATAAAGTTTAAAGGGGGTGATTTGTTATTTTTTAAAAGATATAATATAATTGTAAATTTTTATAATTTACACTTAACTCAATATATTTTATTTAAAATTAAAATTAAACCACTACAGTTTTTTTAATACCTCCTCTTTTTTAAAGTTTTGTTTTTGTAATTTAAACACATATATTTTTATGTGCTTTTTTTTTACATCAAAATTCTCCACCAAATTTTTTAATCTTGACAAAAATTAATTCAAATTTTGGACTTTTTTATGACCACTCAGAATGCTCGGATTTTGCCTACGTTGGCAAATCAAGCCATCTGATTGGTCTAATTTTTTAATTAATAAGATTTAATTTGATGAAAACTCTGACTAATGTAAATTCATTTATTATAATATATATATATATATACTGTATAATTATATATTATTTATATTTTACTAATATATTATTTATCTATATATACAAACTCCAACTTAGGTGGCAAAATGGGCGGGCTCGGGCGTAGGGGTCGGGCGCGGGCTCAAAAAGCGGGAGAACGGGCCAAACGGGCGTGGGCCCAAACGACGTCGCTTTTAAAACATGGGTCAAACTGGGCGGTGCCAAACGGGCGCGTGGCCAACAACGGGCACGGGTACACTACGGGCACGTGTTTTTAAACAGGGTAAAGAGTCCAAATTTTTCTAACGTTTAAGAACGTTTTCACACATTTTTTTCGTTTTGCTACATTTAAGCTGTCTTCGTACGGGTTTCACACACCTTTTTGCACGTGTTTCTATGTTTTCGCTGGCTTTCGCACGTTTCGTCATTTATAGGCATGTTTTCGTCCGTTTTTCTGTTTTCGTCTGTTTTTTACGTTTCGTACGTTTTTTTTACGTTTCTTCCTTTTTTACGTTTTTGTGTGTTTTTTACGTTTTCGTACGTTTTTTACCTTCTTTCATGTTTTTTTTTACGATTTTGTCCATTTTTTACCGATTTTGTCACCTTTTATACGTTTTCGTCCGTTTTTTACGTTTTCGTCGTTTTTTATGTTTTCGTCCGTTTTTTTATCGTTATTGTCAAATACCAGGTCCATCAAATTTATTCAATGTTATGACACTATAGTATGATACTTCAGCTTATACACTCATGTTCTGAATTCCCAAAGCATGGATTTTACTCTTTGCTCATGATTTTATCTCACGACAGGTTCCCTCCCAGAAACTGACACTAAAAAGGTCACATACTACATAACGAATGTAATTTGGAAACATGCAGATCTTGGTTATAATTATGGTGTCATTATGATACCAGAGGGACTTATTGATTCCATTCCTGAGGTAAGGCATTACAGCCTATTTGAAATATAGCTTATTTCTGTCACTTATATGATAGTGATTATAAAGGTGGTAGTTTCGATCCATATAGGTCGTTTCTAGCTTATTATCATCTCCAAGTGTAAAATAGGTAAATCAAAAAAGTTTAACAAAACAAAAAAAAGAAAAAAAAAGACACGATTGACTTGATGAAGTATGATCCACTAACTCATCTTATCAATTCCATCTGTAAATGAAGTGCACTAGAGCCTCTAGAAAATTATCCAACCTCAGATACAAAAGTGCAGGAAAGTACTTGAACTTTTCAGCCAAAAACATGATGTATTATTAATATTTTTCATGCATATATTTAGAATAACAAATATTCTAAAACCAACATGTTTACCTATTACAGTGACATTCTAAACCTTTAAATAAAAATGACCTAAATGGACTAAGATGAGTTTGTGGATTCTACTTGATCAAGTGAATGATGTGTGTTATTAGGTAATAACACTTTATGGATGGTAATGCTATACAAATTCTACACGGTTACATCAAAAACCATAAAATAATTGACAAACATTACTATTATGCTTAAAAAAATCTTTGTATAATATACAATTTTTAAAAACAATAATTACCAAAACAAAAATATACAAACAATAATTACAAGTCATACCCGCCCATCGGGCGGGTTTTGCAACTAGTATATATATATATATATATATATATATATATAAACCAACAAACCCATAAGAACATAAAACGTTAATAGACTATTGACTTTTAAGATTACACAAATTGTACGTAGCGTTTGAGAAACTTCCTTTGCATCCAATATTCAAAGTTTGAAAATAAATATAAAGGTTTTTACACCGGGGGATCATTGTACTTTCATAAAATGTCTGTTTTAGTTATTGTACTTTTTTTTTGTCTACTCAAGTCATTGAAGTATTTATTCCTTATTTATTCTTGGGTAAAAGCTATAGATTGCCAACGAACTTACGTTTTTGTCCTGGATTGAACCCCTTACTTTTTTATTATCAAATTGAATCATAATCATTCAAATTATGTTTTATTATGACTAATATGGTGACCTGCTACCGCCTCAACCGATAAAATCAGTCAAAATTAACAAATATCTATAAAAATTGCTTACGTGGATATTTTTAAAGGGATAATAATATTTTAATAAATAAAAAATTTAATAATAATAATAATAATAATAATAATAAGAGTTAAACACTTTTTTCTTTTTATTAAATTAAATTTCCACTCTTTTCTTTTTATAATATCACTAATACTTTTTCTTTTTAATTCCACTCTTTTATTCTAAGAACTAGTTTTAATCCCCGTGCATGCACGAGGCTTGTACATTATGTTTTTTAAATATATTTATAATTTTTATTTTTTCTGTTTTATAAGTTATGAAAGTTTAAGGGGTTATTTGTTTTTTTTAAGTCATAATAAAATTTGTAAATTTATAAATTTACACTTAACTCTATATAATTTATTTAAAATTAAACCACTAAAGTTTTATTAATTACCTCCTTTTTTTTTTAAGTTTTTGTTTTTATAAATTTGACACATATATTTTTATGTGTTTTTTTGTTTATCATATTTCTTCACCAAAATAATTTCAATTTTAGAAGTATTTAACTTTTTTAATTAAAAATATATTCAAAAATAATAAAAAATTTGAAGCTATCATACAAAGGAAAAATTTGAAGCATCAAAAATAATAAACCACCTCAGCCACCATCCATCTTCTATCCATTTATCTCCTGTTATCAAAAAATGAATCATACAAACTTTAAACACAAACCATATCGACTACTTATGAGCACGAACCCACACCATAAAGTCATACGAAATCCCTTTATATACAAACTTTCGTGGTGGTGGTGACGTTTTGGTCATGGTGGTGGGGATGGGTTTTATCTCTCTCTTCACACACACAAAAACTCAAAGATCACCCCCACTAACTACCTCTGTGGTGGTGACGGTTTCAAAACCACGACAGTCGTGGATTTGGACGGATCTTGACCAGATCTGGTCGGATCTAGTGGTGGTGACGGTTTCATGGTGGTGGCGATAGGTTTGGTGGTTGTGGCGATGAGGGTTTGATGGTGGTGGTGGAAGAGGTTATGAAGATGTATATAAAGATGAGGAGATAGAAGTGTTTGTATGTATAAGGATTGCATTTAGGTGGTTTGTGAAGATGATTTTTGATTATGATGGGGAGGTATTCGATTGTGTTACTGGGGAGGATGATGAATATGAGGATTCGATTTATTTTATTTGACTAAAATTTTGAGCTGTGTTAAACACATCAAGTTTAGTATCTATATGTTGAGTTTGAAAAATTGTAATAATAATAATAATAATAAATGAAAAAAGGGTATCTTAGTAATTTTACAAGAAATACCACATGGCTGCCAAGTCTATGCCACACGGATGACAAGTCACGACTTATGTGGAAGAAAGTCACCACGTGGTGGTGATGTGGACATTATCCGGTCATATGGTTACTATTAAAACAGGACAACAAGTTTCATGGGTAAATATGATAATAAAAAAGTAAAGAGTTCAATCCGAGACAAAAACGTAAGTACGTTGGCAATCTATAGCTTTTACCCTTTATTCTTCATTTAGAAGTGTCTGTGTAGCTAACTTGATGGTTGGTTACTCACCTAACTCCGGTGACAGCTCGTGACTGGCAGCCATGTCACTTTTTATAAATACACGTCAGCAGAATTAGTCAAGTCATTATATGATGTCAACCTTAGGCTCTTTTATCACTTAAAGACATAATACGCCCTCTAACGTATACGAAACTTCTCCATACGAAACTTCTCCACTTGGCTTCTAAATATTGGCGATGGTACCATTGGTGAGCCAGACAAAGCAGACAGCCAGAATACATTTGATGTAAATATTCCAGATGAATTCTACATTCCAGATTCTGATGCAGCGCTTGCAAATCTGATTAACTTTATCTATGATCAAATGACACTTCAAACACCAACTGCAACAGATCTGCAGAAGAAAGTTATTGCCTGCCCTAAAAATGAAAGTGCAGACATGATAAATGCAAAAGTTCTTAGCATGCTGAATGGTCAACAACAGGTATATGTGAGTTTAGATGAAGCAACACCCCACGTAAATGATGGAGGTGAGACAGAACTCCTGTACCCACCTGAATATTTAAATTTACTAAACTTTGCCGGCTTCCCACCACACAGGCTAGAGCTAAAAGTGGGTGCTCCAATTATACTTCTTCGCAATCTGAATATATCCGGTGGCCTTTGCAATGGAACTCGCCTAATTGTGACACAACTTCTCAATAAAGTCATAGAAGCACGTATCATAACTGGAACGATAATGTCAGAAAAAGTTTTCCTTCCACGCATTCCGTTAATCAATCGAGACTTGCAGTTGCCATTTACATTTAAAAGGAAACAATTCCTTGTAAAACTCTGTTATGCCATGACCATCAACAAAAGCCAAGGCCAATCCTTAGAATGAATAGGTATTTTCCTTCCTGAACCTGTTTTTGCACATGGCCAACTGTATGTAGCTTTATCAAGAGCTACTTCTCCAGAAGGCCTGAAAATACTTATTAAGCATCCAACAAATGGCATAAAGACTACAACAAAAAACATAGTCTACAGGGTCTTTCTATCTACAATAGTAATAGCACAGGTTCTATACAATTCTGCATTATTTATATGTCAATTAGTATACTTATTTTTGAAGTTATTATTTGCTACCTGACAATTAAATAATGTAAATGATTATGAATATATGCCACTGTATGTACAAATTTTTTTTCATTTAGCTGAACATGGTTATTATGTACACCTCAGCCCAATGACAGAAGCCAAGGACCCAGCTATGGCTCCAGTAGACAAAGGAAAATTGCCATTGATTGAGGCAAATACCGTCAGCATAGCAGACATAAAACCAACAGAGACAAACCAAACGATTGATGTACGTGTTTACCGAAAATGGGTTGCAAAAAATGTCAAGACACACGTAGCATCAAACTTCTGCGCTATACTGCTAGATAGAAAGGTACTACGCGTTAGCTTATTCAGCATAGAATTTCTAATAACATAAGCATTAATGCTAAATATACAATTTTTTGCCTTTACCTTTTTAATTTACCATTCAAATAATGACAGGGGTATGCTATACAAGCAATATGGACTTAAGATTTAGATAATTTCAAACGACAATTTACAGCTCATTATGCACACGAGGATCACGTTCAAGTGCGCACCAACAAAAATATGGGACCGAACTCTTCCTAACAATACGACTCTACTTTTTGGAACATATACTAGCATCATCCCAATTTCCAACACTAATTTCCCATAACACTCTTTATCAATTTCTAGCATACAAGAAGAAATGCCGTGCTGACATACTTGTAGCACCACTAATATGTATGTTATTTCATTGTGTGAATGTAATAATATTTTGCCCAAAAAAATAAAAATTAAGGAAATATAGCTATATACAGATACCATTGATGTATCTATCGAGGAAGCGAACCCCCTTAAAGTGGCGATGCAACCAGACCAGACGTACAAAGGCGACAAAATTGACTCCCCAAAACTTAGAAGTAAAGTTCACTTTACGTTTACCTACAACCCTCATTCTAAAATACAACTAATTGCATACGCATATGCTAGTGCACAGTGCAAAAATCATCCCATTTTCTAATATGGGGCGACAAGACATAAAACTTTGATATGAACCAATACGAAAAAATGGAGAAACCTGTTATCATTGCTCTTAGTTCAGCCTGGGCAACAAAAAGATATGGAGGTATACTGTATGACAAATTATTTCAAACTTCTGCGCTATACTGCTAGATAGAAAGGTACTACGCGTTAGCTTATTCAGCATAGAATTTCTAATAACATAAGCATTAATGCTAAATATACAATTTTTGCCATTCAAATAATGACAGGGGGATGCTATACAAGCAAATATGGACTTGACAGATTTAGACAATTTCAATCGCCAATTGCAGCTCAATAATGCATATAGGATTTCATGTTTCAAGTGCGAACCAATAAAAATATGGGACCGAACTCTTCCTAATAATACGACTCTACTTTTTGGAAAATATACTAGCATCATCCCAATTTCAAACACTAATTTCCCAGAACACTACTTCAATTTCGTAGCATACAATGAAGTAAATGAACGTGCTGACATACCTGGAGCACCACTAATAGGTATGTTATTTCATTATATGAATATAAAATATTTTGCCCAAAAAAATTAAAAATTAAGACATATAGCTATATACAGATTACATTGGATGTATCTATCGAATAAGCGACCCTATTAGAAGTGGCGATGCAACCAGAGCCAGACGTACAAGGCGAATAATTGACATCCAAAACTTAGAGTAAGTTCTCTTTACATTTACCTACATCTCATTCTAAAAATACAACTAATTGCATAACGCATATGCTGCACATAGTGGCATAAATCTCCCATTCCTAATATGGGGCGACGAGGCAGAAAACTTTGATATGAACCAATACGAAAAAATGGAGAAACCTGTTATCATTGCTCTTAGTTCAGCCTGGGCAACAAAAAGATACGGAGGTATACTGTATGACAAATTATTGATTTTCCTACTTACATTTTTAGGAAGAAAAAAAATAACACAAATTTCTAACAGGTGTTCAAATAAATGCAACATCTGCAACACACTACTACCTAAATCCAAATATTCCAGAAGCAACCTACATTCGAAATGTGTAAGCAATCATCTATAATATTGTGAGAAAATAGTGTTTTAGTTTAATTTTCACAAATTATGTTTGAAATATGGTTAGAATGGTAAAGATGTTTATTTTTTAAAGTCAAACATGATAAATCATTTAATGTTTTACACAAATATTTATGCTCATTTCATGACATCATGTTGAGTGTTCAAACTTACGGTTATGCTATATCACATGTGATACTTTGATTATAAAAAATAAAATTCTTCGTTATTCACCAACTTCTATAAATAAAGTGTTTTGATTTGAAGGTCCAAAAATTATGTGTGATAAATGGTTGGAAATCTAAGAATGTGTATCTCCTCCAAAAACAACTCAATCTCCCTCGGATCCGGCCCATCCACATCCTCCCCATTAACCACATCATTCTTATACGCATTAATCTTCGACGTCAACTTCGACAACTTCCTATACTCCATATACTTTTTCAAAACCAACGACCCCCTACTATCGCACTCGTCTTGCAACTCACATATCGCGTATACAATCCCATCCTCACCACATAAACTCCTCAAAATCTCGTCATTATCCTCAATCGCCAACACAATATCCTTAAACAAATTCGTCAAACAACCAACAAAATCCACCTTATTACCATTACCATTACCATTACCCCTCCCATCCCCCATCCTCTCCACCAACTCCTCAAACTCAACTTTCTCCCTAACCGATATCACCTTCTTCAAATAACTCACATAAACTTGCAACCCATCCTCTTCCAAACCTAACGGCGAAAACAGCTTAATAAACCTAACAACACTCTCATGTGTCGCAAAACCGCTGCTTGCAATACCAGCTGCAGAAGCCATAAGCTCTCCACCTGCCGAAGTTCTAGGCGAATCATCCGTTGGCTACAATCCAAGTACAACAAAAAAAGAATCAACTCCTTTTGCTAAAGATGATGCACAAGAACGGCTCCAAACCCCGCAGGAAACAAAAACAGCAAACGTGGACTGTTCTAAGAGACAAATACCCAGGGAAAAAAACCAAGGCAAGATGACTAAGCGTAAGTATATTAGCTTTTGCCTAACAGCAACAAGCAATTAGTACTTACAAATGTAGCTGTAAAAAGCAGTTGGCTCTTTTGTAACTGAACAAAGACTATCACTACTAGCGAAAACCTAAATGTGGATGTAGATATGCACTTAGCAACAATTTTACCAAACGAGCTTTAATACAATAAGTTTGGTTACATAATATTTTGTCTTATAACAATGCATTAGAGTTACAAATACATCTTTCGTATCATCCTTTTCACAATATAAACAGCAACAAAACTATAAAAATATAAAATCATCTCCAACAATAGTCACAATTGTGTTGCTAATGATCTCTAGGATTCATGAAAGCTAAGAAATGTTCCTTAGTTTGATTGCATAAGTAAATAGCCCGCAGCAACGCGCGGATAACATTGCTTGTTCCATTAAATAGATGCACTCATTTAGCCAATAATTGCCTCGTCAGACACAAACTCGCACGCCAGCGAATTTATTCGTGAAAATTTTCGCAGTAACCGGTTGGGTTTCATGTTATCTTGTAATAACCATGACAATTTTTTTTTCAATATAACATTTTGAATCGCGCTACGTGAATAGCGATTTACATTTGCAAACGTGTCAATCTTTTGGTGGCTCGTAAGAATTTTATTTTTTAAAAAATTAATAAAAATGTGAATCGCGCTTTGTATATAGCGATTTACTTTTTTGATTTTTTTTTGTTTTTTTTTTAAAAAAATTTGGTAAATTAAAAAAAAATATAATGTAGATCGCGCCCCTCCCTTGGCGATTTACTTTTTTTTTTAAGTGGATCGCGCCCCGCCCCCCCTGGCGATTTACATTTTTTTTTTCAATTCCGGTGAGGTATAAATTTAGGGTTAGGGTTACCATGTTTTGTTTATTGAAATTCAAGATCTCGGGCATTTTTGCGTACGTATTTGGATACTCAAATGTTTTATTTAAAATTGTTTATTTCGTTATCTGTGTAGTCTTTGATGAACTCTACTTAATGAATCAAAATTTACTAAAATTAGTTTTAATATGCATAAGATACGATGGTGCAAAGTGTGTCAGTTAGTCATTTAAAAAAAAATTGAAAAAAAAATAAACCTGCAATTATAAAAGTTGTGTAAGTGATAATTGTCATTTTCATTCAACACGCATTAACAACTGTCATTCACTTGTTTTAATTAAGAAAGAGAGGAACAAAAATTGTACATTGAAAAGACATTGTTAATACATATTGAGTTACATGAATATTATTACAAATGATTCTTTAAATGTTGTTGTTGAACTTGTTTTTATTTTTCTGTTTCTGCATTTGATGTAGACAGCTTAGTGATTCATCTTGTTGTTTTTTAAGTTCTTCTGAAATGATACCTCCGAATGATTCTTTCTGAGCTTAGATCTATCTTCAGACATGATACCTTTGTTTCCTCGTATTCAAAGTGTTCTTGTTCCGCCCATTTAACCATTTGGTCAGAATTGTAATCATTTTGTGTTTCCTGCCTTATAATGCCTTCATTTTCACTTGAATAGTCAGTTATGGTCAATGTAGATTTCCAATTTGTACTGCGCTGAACATATATCAAACATGACATGCATATCATAGTTGTTTCTAAGCTTAACAGTTACTGAAAATCTATTATGTGGTATTTTATAATAAAGAGCATGAATGTTTATACCTACAATATTTAACAAATATTTTTTCAGATCTGCTAGTTTCATTCTTGGAATGTTGATGTTGAATGTTCCACCGTTGATGTAACACCCCCAAAAATCAGGACAACGCAGCGGAATGGTAACAATGGGGTGCTACTTCAGGGCACAAAACACAAGTC
>BQNB010011080.1:0-19304 GCA_026074375.1 Tanacetum coccineum
ATAAGGAGGTGTCGGATTTGTTTTGGTTTCAGGTTAGGGTTTTTGGTTTTAATTCGAGTTAGGGTTAGGGTTTAGGATAGCTTAAGGTTTAAGATTAAGGTTTAAGATTTAAGATTAGGGTTTAGGATTAAGGTTTAAGGTTTAGGATTAGGGTTAGGATCAAGGTTTAGGTTTAAAATGAAATTAGGGTTTTAGGGTTTCGTTTAGGGTTTAGGGTTTTATATTAGGTTTTTAGGACAATTTAAGGTTTAGGTTTAGGGTTTAGAAGTGTGTATTGAGTATTGTACCTTGTGCTAAAGTGGTGGTAAGAAATTAGAATGAATTTGGAGGGAAAATGAGTTAGTTTAAATTCGTGCTTCATGGATTTGTACATTGAGCTAAATGAGTTGTACTAGGGTTTAGGAGGGAAATTATTTTCAAATATTATGCTATGATACTTGTACATTTGCCTTATTAGATTGTACCTTAGAATTGTATGTAAATATTACATATAGTAAGGGTTTTGATATAAACGTTAACGGATAAAGTTCATTTAGTAATAATGTTATGAAAATTACGTTAAATAGATAACGTACATGATATAGAGGATATAAGAATATTGACTTGACATATTAAGGCGTTTACTTGATATAAACGTAGATAGAATTGGCATAGGTAGTTGTGTGAGCTCGTTTACTTTAGAAATGTAAACTATGTTACATAATGGAATAAAGCAAAAAATTTCCCGTGAAAAAGTAGTATTTAATATAATATAAGTGGAAATTACAGTGATGAAAATTGTGGGTTGTTACAATTTTGGGTTGTTACAATTTTAGGGTTTCGTAAACTGTTTCAAGAGGTTTCGTAACACAGTAATTGGGTTTCGTAAAACTGTTTCAAAGGTTTTGTATCTCATAATTTGGGTTTCGAAACACAGTTAAAGAGGTTTCGTATCTTCTAATCTTGGAAATTAAGCTTTCGTATAAAAGCTTGCGTGTTACTTAGTCTTTCGTACCAAATCAAGGTTTAGTTTCTTCAAGGTTACTTCATTGTAATACAAGACAAGGTTGTAATTGCTCGTTAATTTCACGATTACAAGACTTTATCTCCAAAACGATCCAAGTTTGCATTGTAATCATTTGATACAACATGTATACTTTAAATCAACAAACTATAGCAGACTCAGGAGCTAATGAAAGACCTCCAATGCTTGAGAAAGGGAATTATATTCCATGAGAAATTAGGTTCAGAAGGTTTCTAGATAATAAGCTTGAAGACGGGGAGCGAATGTGGAACTCAATACAGAACAGACCGTATAAGAGGCCAATGATTACTAATCCAAGCAACAAGCATGAAGCGATACTTGAACCATTGTCTAAAATGACTGAGGGTAACAAGAAGCAATACATTGCTGATGTGAAAGTCATGAATTATCTTCTTCAAGCAATACCAAATGATATATACAATTCAATGGATGCATGTAAAAATGCTAAGGATATGTGGGAACAAATTAAAAGGTTGATGTTTGGTTCTGATGTTACTAGTCATGTGAGACTCACATCTTATGGATGAGTTTGACAAGTTTGCAGCAAAAGAAAGAGAATTGTTAGAGTCAGTGTATGAAAGGTTGACAACGCTTGTGAATATTATGGATCGTAATAATGTTCATCCTATTCCAGTGTCAATCAACACCAAGTTTCTTAATTGCTTGCACCCCAAATGGAGCAAATATGTTACCATGGTTCGTTACAATCAAACTGGAGATACGGTTTCATATGATGTGTTGTATGATACTTTAGTACAATTCGAACTGGATATTCTAGCATCCAAAGCAAAGAAAGCTGCCAAGAATCTTGATCCATTAGCACTTCTTGCTCATTCAAATGCTTCTTCATCACAATCTCATGCAAATTCTTCTTATTCACCACAACCATACTATGTCACACATCCTTCATCAGTTGTTGATTATGAAGATGAATATCAAGGGGAGTTACAAGGGGATTCTCAAGAAGACAAGCTTACAACTGCCATGATGTTATTAGCTCGAGCAATCACTCAAAAGTTCTCCACACCTACCAATAATCGTCTTCGTACTTCATCAAACACAAGAAATCAAGCTGTGGTTCAGGATGGTAGAGTTGACATACAGACCAATAATGCAGGTTATGGTGGATATGGTAACAGGAATGCAGGGAGACAAAATAGGAATTAAGCGTTTAATGCAGGAAATGGAAATGATGACAGCAATCAGATTGTTCAGCGTGTTCCACGAACTGAGTCAACTTCGAGAAAGGTATATGTTATGTGTTATAACTACAATGAAAAAGGCCACTATGCCTGTGATTATCAGAAACCAAGAGTTTGTGATGCAAAGTATTTCAGAGAACGAATGTTGCTAGCTATGAAAGATGAAGTCAGAAGCAACCTCAAGGACGAAGAAAATGATTTCTTGCTCGACAACTCGTATGGAGAAGAAACAATGGAAGAGTTAACTGCTGCAGTCATGTTGATGGCTCGAATTCAACTAGCTAATGGTAACGCTGAGACTGTGCCATCATATGATGCAAAAGCCGTCAGTGAGGTAAATGTTTCATCCAAGGTTCATGAACAAGTGAGTCATGTGAAATGTAAAACTATTATTCAAACATCTGATGATGATTAAATTGATTCTTATATCATATTTGATGATCCTTATGTAGAAAATAATGGTGGCATATCTGACCATGATTCAAATGCTCATGATGAATATCTTGAAATTCAAATGTTAGCATATAATGTTCAAAGAGAAGATGAAAATAAAAAACGTTTAAACAATGAGCTTAAAAAGAAAAAGAGTTGCTACAAAAGCATCTTGAGACGTGTAAGGATTGGGTCAAAACATTTGAGTCAAAAACAATTCAATGTTCAAAATATAAAGAAACATGTGAAGAGTTACACCATTGAGAGAATTTTGAAAGAAAAAGATAAAATTCAAAGTGATTTTTTCAAAATTGAAAATGAAAAGCTAATAATTCAACATGAAACTCAGTTAGCTACAAGGCTTTTAAAGAACGAGAAAATCGGTATCTTGAAGATATTGTTGATCTCGAAGAGAAACTGAGTTCTCATGATCGAATTATTTATAAAATGGGTCAATCGATTCAAACAATTCACATACTTGAAAAGAAACCAAATAAAGTTTATGAACGTTTTCTTAAAGGTGGGTTGGGTTACAAGAATCCCGAACGTCTCAAGAATGCCATTGCAGCACAACCAAAAATGTATGATGGTGAAAGGCTTCATAGTGCTAAATTAACAATTGATTCACCTGATTCAGAGGAAATTTTAGAGGATGTGGAAGAAAGTTGATTGAAAATGAGAAACAAAATGGTTCAAATTAACTATGGAAAATTAAATGCGCTTTATGAAACATTTGTTCCTCAACAAGAATTTTTTGTTGAACAAACATATTTTTCAATTCCTTTTACTTCTAATAATGGTTCTGAGTCAAAAGAAGTCACATCAGATTTACCAATTTTAAAGATACCAAAAGAGAGTAAATTGTTAAAAATGTTTGACACAATGGGTGTAGCAATTAACGGTTTACGAACACGGATTGATAAAACTCTTTTAGAAGACAGACAACGAAGATGGATGTTTGACAGTCAAAATTTGTTAAGAGAGTTTTATAAAACTGATGTAGTTCTGATGTCTACCTCTTTATCAAAGAATTTGAAAGAACTTAAAGAAGAACTCGTTGAAGAAGTACATGAAATGTTAAATATTTTTGAATCAATGAAACAGAAAGTTAACGGAAAATCTTTAAAATAAAATATTCTTCAAAATGAGATCGATCGACTTTTGGAAGTATCGTTGACAAGTGAAGTTCAAAATTGTGTGTTGGTTTTTATTGAAAAATAGAAAAATGAGTTGTTAAAAGCTGAACTTGAGAAAAGTTCAAGTGACTCCAAAGATATCCAAGCCAATTTACCTAAAAGAATCAAAATTCTTGAAAACGATTTTAAGCGATCACAAGCTCAAAGTATTGATTTTGAACTTAAACTACAACATCAAAAAGAGAAAATGGCTTGTGATGTCTCTTGGAAGTCAAAATTGTCAACAATAAATGATGAGAACGTGTTTCTAAAAACTCAAGTGGATTACATTGTTAAAGAACGAGAAAATATCAAACTCGAATATCAAAAGCTTTTCAATTTAATAAAAGCAACACGGACTCAACATCAAAAAGAGCTTGATGAGTTGATTAAACATGTTAATCAAAAGACATATGCTTATGCTGATGTGCGTGCTCAAAATCAAGATCTTTTGATAACAATATCTGAACTCAAGAATAAGCTTCAAACCATTGACAAGGGAAAGAATGTGAACACTAAGTTTGACTAATCTGAGACCTCAGGAACACTTCTTTGTGTAACACCATTACCTAAAAACATAACAGTTAAGGCTAAGAAAGTGTCAAATACTAAGGTCAATACAGATAGGTTAAAACCAATCACTTCACATCTTACACCTAAAAATGAGCAAAGTTGAAAGCACAATGAGTATGTACTTGCAAGAGGAATGTATAGAATAACAAAAATAGAGACACGGACACTGGATTCTAAAAATAACATAAATGTTTGTAATTCTACAGGTGTAGAAATTTCTAATAGTGTTAGAAGACCAAAGTATAAGGACACTAAATCAAAGGATAGAGTCTTGAAGAACAATAATGATAAGAGACCATCTGCACATGTTCGGAAGGTGTCAAGTAGTGTTAGTATAGATTCTAATAAGCGTGAAACAATGCATTTGAATGTATGTCAATCAAACATAAGTGTATTAAGTACCAAGACTGTAAATGCTGTTAATGACAGTTCGAATATTGTTTATGTTTCTTGTGGTAAAGATGTGTTTTTACTTTCTCATGAAAAATGTGTTTCTTGTTATGCTTTGTTTAGGAATTCTAGTGTAAAAAGAGCCTTATTTACTACCCCCATAACAGCGAAATCTAAGCATTTAGGAGCTACTTCTGTAGTTGCGAAATCTAGATTAAGCGTTGCTAAAATCTCAACAACAACAAAAGAGGTCTCTAGTGTGTTACCGCTATCTTTTGATTCTAGTCAAAGTAGGATATTTAGTAATTACATGAAAAATAAAATTTCAACAAGTAGAAAGTGGCAAAAATGGTTTGAAAACCAACAATGTTTTAATTGGACACCTAAGAGCAAAACTGCTCAATCACTTCCTAATGAAACACAAAGTCGTATTCGTATTTGTTCTACATCTAACACACCGATTACCACTCAAAAATAGGTAGCCAATCTGTCCACTCTACCATCTGCATTTGTTTCATGTGATGCAGGTGATCTAGCTCGTCCTTTGGATTGTTGATAGCGGATGCTCGAAGCATATGACTGGCAATCTTCAACTGCTAAGAAATTTCATTAAGAAATTCATGGGAACAGTTCGCTTTGGAAATGATCATTTCGCTGCAATCACTGGATTTGGAGATTATGTTCAAGGCAATCTCATGATATGTCATGTATACTACGTTCAAGGCCTTGGTCACAATCTATTTTTGGTCGGACAATTTTGTGATGGAGATTTAGAAGTAGCATTTCGTTCAAACACGTGTTATGTTCGAAATTTAGAGGGTGATGATTTGCTTACCGGTTCTCGTGATTCAAATCTTTACACTATCTCTATTTCTAAGATGGCGGCTTCTTCTCCAGTGTGCTTAATGTCCAAAGCCACATCAACAAAATCTTGGTTATGGCACCACAAGCTTTCTCATTTGAATTTTGGTACCATTAACTAACTCACGTCAAAAGATCTAGTTGATGGGCTTTTGAAATTTAAGTATAACAAAGATCATCTATGTTCATCCTGTGAACAAGGCAAAAGCAAGAAAGCTTCACTTTCACCAAAATTGGTTCCAAGCACATAATCCAAACTCGAACTACTTCATATGGATTTGTGTGGGCCAATGAGGGTCGCAAGTATCAATGGCAAGAAATATATTTTAGTGATCATTGATGATTATTCTTTATACACCTGGGTATATTTTCTTCGCACAAAAGATGATGATCATCGATTTCATTAATCAACTTCAAAGGAATTTAAAGGCTCCAATTCTGACGATTTGAATTGATAATGGAACCGAATTCAAAAACAAGAAATTACGGGCATTTTATGCAAAGTTAGGTATTGTTCATAAAACTTCAATTGCTCCTACGCCTCAACAAAATGGTGTTGTTGAATGACGAAATCGAACACTAGTCGAGGCTGCTCAAACAATGCTTATCTTTTCCAAAACTCCAGAATTTCTTTAGGCCGAATCTATTGCTACTGCTTGTTTTACTCAGAATCGATCTATTGTACATACACGGTACAATAAGACTCCTTATGAGCTGATTCGACGAAGAAAACTCAATATTCAATACTTTCATGTGTTTGGATCCCTTTGTTATCCAACAAATGATCGTGATGATCTTAGGAAAATGAAACCAAAGGCTGACATTGGCATCTTTATTGGTTATTCTGAGTCATCATGAAACCAAAAAGATAATGGAAACAATCCATGTCAAGTTTGATGAACTCACACCAATGGCTTCTGAATGCAACAATTCAGAACCTAAAATAAACTGCACAAATTTTCAAGATTCATCGGAAGATTCATAATCATGCCTTCAAAACCAGACTTGGATAATTTGTTTAGTCCTCTGTATGAAGAATACTAAGTGATGAGTTCACCAGAAGTGTTAGATAATTCCTCTGCAAATGCTCTTGATAACGAACATACTTCTTCGTCATCGTCAATTATCGTTGAAGAAGATGAAGCTCCTCAAATAGTATCCTCATCAACAGAACAAGTTGCCACTGAACCAAACTCCACAGTCTTGAATGAAAATGCCGATGAATTAGTTCAAGAAGACGTTGCAGATTTTGATGGGAATGTGTTCTACAATGCACCTCCAACTCCTGTGTTTGAAGAAGCTGAGTTATCTTCAACATATCAGGATCCATCAAATATGAACGAGTTTCATCAAAAACATCGCTCAAGTGGACTAAGAATCATCTAATTGAACAGGTGATTGGTGATCCCTCAAAACATGTAATGATAAGAAATCGAATTCAAACTGATGCAAAAGTTTCTATGTACGCATTAACAGTGAGTACAATTGAACCGAAAAATATCAAGGAAGCTATGCTTGATCACAGTTGGATTGAATCAATGCAAGATGAGCTGAACCAGTTCAAACACCTTGATGTTTGGGAACTTGTCGAATGTCTTATTGGTAGAAACATAATCGCAGTCAAATGGATTTGGAAAAACAAGACTGATGCTGAAAACACGATTATTTGGAACAAGTCTCATTTAGTTGCCAAAGGATATGGTCAAGAGGAGGGAATCAATTTTGAAAAATCATTTGCACCAGTTGCAAGACTCGAAGCTTTCAGAATCTTTGTGGCATATGCGGCTCACAAGAACTTTCTTATATATCAGATGGATGTCAAAACGGTACTGAAAGAGGAAGTTTTTGTTCGTCAGCCGGATAGTTTTGTAGATCCAGACATTCCTAACCATGTATATCGTTTTAAGAAAGCTCTGTATGGTCTTAAATAAGCCCTTAGAGCCTGGTATGACACGCTTTACTCATTTCTAATCGAACACCATTTCACAAAAGGTATTGTCGATCCGACATTGTTTACAAGAAGACATGGGGATGACATTTTATTAGTTCAAATCTATGTAGATGACATAATTTTTGGGTCAACAAAACCAGTTTTTTCAACAAGATTTGCAAAACTAACGAAAGATAATTTTGAAATGTCAATGATCAGTGAAATGAAGTTCTTTCTCGGACTTTAGGTTCATCAATCATCCCGA
Organism: Tanacetum coccineum; assembly: GCA_026074375.1. Classification (NCBI taxonomy): domain Eukaryota; kingdom Viridiplantae; phylum Streptophyta; class Magnoliopsida; order Asterales; family Asteraceae; genus Tanacetum; species Tanacetum coccineum. The sequence continues at coordinate 7,853 of BQNB010011080.1, forward strand.
GGAATCTTTATATGTCAATCATAATAGACTATGGATCTTCTTAAGAAACATGGGATGAAAAAATGTGATACCATTAGCACACTAATGGCTACTGCCAAACTAGATACAGATTTACAGGGAATCCAAGTTGATCAAACTAAATATCATAGTATGATTGGGGTACTTATGTATCTCACTGCTAGTCGACCAGACATTGCCTTTACGATATTTGTATGTGCGCGTTATCAGGCACGCCCAACTGAAAAACACCTCAAAGAGGTTAAAAGGATCTTTCGATATCTAATCCAAACCATTAACATGGGTCTATGGTACTCGAAGGATTCTGGGTTTGAGCTAATTTCATATCTAGATGTAGACCATGCATGGTGTAATGATGTTGCAAAAGCACATCTGGAGGCATTCAATTTCTGGGAGATAAGCTAGTCACCTGGTCATCGAAAAAGCAAGATTGTACAACAATGTCAAGTGCGGAAGCTGAGTACGTATCATTATTTGCATATTGTGCTCAAGTCATTTGGATAAGGACGCAACTACTAGATTATGGATTTCGGTACAACAAGATTCCAATGTACTGTGACTCACAAAGTGCAATTGCCATATCTTGAAATCTGGTACAACATTCACGTACAAAACACATTAACATCCGTTATCACTTTATCAAGGAGCATGTTGAAAAAGGTACCATTGAACTTTACTTTGTCGGGACAGAATACCAACTTGCTGATCTTTTAAGAAAAGCCTTTCCAAAAGAAAGGTTTGAGTATTTAGTTCACATAATTGGTATGCGATGTATGACTCCAACTGAGTTGGAACGTCTGGCAAAGTTATCTATTTGAATGCAAGATCATACATCAAAACATATTGTAAATAATTTTTTTCAAAAACAAAATACAAAATTAGAAAATTTTAAAAACAAGAAAAACTATTTTTGTTCTCTTACTATTTTTCAAAACTGAAAAACAAATAAAAATTTAAAAAATACAATAACACAAAAAATATAACTTAAAGATACAAACACATATCTTCTTCATTTTTTATCAGTTTCATGATATTGTATTCTCAGAAAATGGTTCTTTAAATGCAAAATCAATGTATCATGAACTGAGGGGGAGTAAATTATTCATAAAATACTGTTTCACTGCTACAATATGTCGTTTGTAATCAAAATCCATTCACATACAAAGGATTTCTTCAAAAACATCTTTCAAAAATCATCAATTTGAAAAATTCAAGTGTGCAAAATTGCAAAAAGTAACGATCTCTTGAATAAGTTCTTTAATTAGACATTTATTCGAGGAGGAGTTATGGAATTCTTGATTTTTTTATCTTCTCAAAGAATGTTCAAAACTGCAAAATTAACTATCTTTCGATAAGTTCTTTAATTAGATATCTTATTGAGGGGGAGTTATCAATTTTTTAGTCAAATCATCATCAGAAAATAAAAATTGTGTTCTCAAAAAACAAAAATAACTTCGTTTTGAACAATTTTTTTATCAAAAAGAAAGAAATTTCAAAAGTGAATAATTGTTCGAGGGGGAGTTATAAATTTTTTTAAGACAAAAGCGTGAACTTAACTACAAAATAGTTCAAAAGGATTGATATGAAAAGTGGTCTAACTCCAAGGGGGAGTTATGTAAATTTTTTAGATAACAAAAGCTTACGAAAGTAACTACAAGGGCTAAAAGTGTAAAGGTGCAAAAAGATAAGTTTCGTATGGGTTGTTAATGATTAAGAATGAAAGAAGAGAGGCTGAAAATGTCAAGTTCAAAAGATACTTTCGTATGGATCAAAAGGGCTTACGTAAGTAACCTGAGGGACTGGAAATGCCAAAATTGCAAACTCATTTTCAGAAGTATAAAAGTAACATTTTTCATACGTAACCTCATCACTTTCGTAAAACACACAAAAAGGTTTCGTAAATCCTCTGCACACATTGAGCTTTCGTAATTTAGAAAATACGATCCAAATCGTTTCAGTGATTCTATGTGATAGAAAAACGTAAGAAAACGTGACCTATTTGTTTTATTTGTGATTAATTGTTGTTATTGATTGATAAAATAGGTTTCGTATAGATCTAGGGTTTCGTAAATATGAAAAGTGATTGAAACTTAAAATTGATTGAGGCAAAACATTAAAATATGTCTTGAAACATGATTGGAATGACTTGATCACTGAAAATATCATTTGAGGACTACGATCATTAGGTTTCGTAACGATGATAGGTTTTCTAAATTTGAGATTTTGCTTTCAGACAAAAGAACAGTCTTAAATTGTTAAAAAAATGATAAATAAGGTGGAAAACAAGACAAATTATTTAAGATTATCATTTTTCCAGTTAAAAATTATGTTTACGAAAGTAATTTTTTTCAAGTTTCGGTTTTGTAAGGGCTTATCAAAGGGTTTCGTAAACAGTAATGGGTCAAATGGGTTGGTTTCGTAAATAATATTTTGGGCTTAATAAATGGGTTTCATAAGGCAAAATGGGCTTTTTAGCTTGGATTTTGAAAAAGAATATTAATGGGCTAAATTTTTTACGGATACTCAAATGGGCTTAATCGTTAAAAAAATGGCATCTTACGAAAACAATGATAAATTTTGATATAAAATCATATCTTTATATTGATAGATGGATCAAATGGTGAAGATTGTGTTCGGTTTTGACCGTCTCCTGAAATTAACAGGATGAGGATTGAGCAATCTACTGACCATCCAAATATCGTATATAAGAATATGTTTTGTATAACTAAATTTTTCATTCAATGGTGATCAATGATTCAAAAATATGAAAAGGAATGGTGCTTCAACTGTTTGTGATCATAAGTTTCTCATGTAACAACAAAGAGAAAAGTTTAAAGTTTTGAAAAGATTGTTTCGAAAACAATTTCAAAATGGTTTATAACTATCTATTGTACTCAGTTGGGTAAATGGTCTAAGTCATGTCCGGTTTTGGCCGTTTTCTGCAATGAACAGAATAAGAAGTGAGTGACTTAGTGACCATTCAATTGTTGTTACATTAGTGTGGTTGTATAATCATAGTTTTCAAACATCTTTAGAAAACTTGTGATTTTCAAAATGTTGTCTCAATTTCTATCTAAAAGCTATGTTTTTGTGTCAGAAAGTGGTACTCTTTTACTAAACAAGTTTTTTTGAGAACATAAAGTTATACTCTTGGATTTATTAAAACGGTTGTCACAAACTTGTGTTTTTGCTAAATTGGTATTTTCAAAAATCAGAGTATATATTTATTATTCTTGAAAGGATATCATTTCATAAAAGCTTTTTGGGGAGGAAATTCAAAATAGAAAGAGAAATGAAATCCATACACAAAAAAGCAAATCAAAGTATGCTCGAAAAATGAATGTCAGAGCATACAAAATGAGATAAAAGAAAAAGACCGAATAAAGCAATGGACATGTAGATGCCCGAAAAAGCAAAGAAATGGCACATGAAAAGAAAATGATTAGAATATGCTTCAAAAAGAATTGCAGAGCGTATAAAAACGAGACATAGTGAAAAGGAGACAAAATGTTATATAAATGTGTATTACATAAACTTTATCTCATTTCACTAATCACTTCATGTCATTATACAGTATTCCACATGGCTCAACAAGTAATTACAGCTGCTCAACTTGTTCCAAGATACCATACCATTGGGAGATGCAATAATTATGATGTGCTTAAGAGTATTCCATGTTCTCTTGAGTGCAAGATTGTTGGGAATATCTTACTTGATCATTCACTGAGCTATGCTTTAACTGCCACTGCTAATGTACCTGTTGTGTATCTACAACAATTCTACAGAATAGTGAGCAAAGTGCCTGATACTGAAGACACGATCAAGTTCATGCTGGATACTAAGGAATTTACCTACACAATGGATATGTTCTGAGTCACTCTTCATTTGCTAGTGGAAACTCCAGAAAATTTATTTGTCGCACCAGTCAACATTCAAACTATAAAATCTTTCATGAACTGAGACACCCTGTAAATTTTCAATCAATATTTTAGCCGTTTCCGTTTGGTAATTTGAATTTTTAATGTTTCGTTTAATTTTTACGTTTGAACGGGAAGTTACCCCGTCGCTATATGAATTCATTACTGGAAGTAATCCGTATTGTTATTCATCGTAGTCTTTCGTCAGTAGACGTGTTTTTACGTTTTTAGTTGATATTTAAAATTTTAGAAAATTCCGTGAAGTCGTTATTCATTTTCGTTATTTGTGTGTCTCGAATATATTTAGTAGCTTATACTTGTGCATGGAATCCTTGAATTAGAGATCAATTTGGTCCCCCTTGGCTCATGCATGCGTCCGAACACCACACACACACACATTGGATACCATATTGAATTTTGAATAATCATGAGACATATCCCCCTCAAACTAGCAAAGGACTAGTCCTCCCTTTCACTCTTATTCGTGGATCATTTTGGTCCCCTCTCCTAGCCTTGTACTCGGTCGAACACACCCACACATTAAGACTAGATGCATTCCACCCTTAGACAACTTATTAACACACAATCTAATCATTTATCAATCATCACTCGCTCACTAAAACACACATACATTCTCTTTGTTTCTCACACTAGAAAAACATTCCATTTCCCTTTTTGTTCTCCTTGTTGCCATGGCCTACACACAACACCAACACCAATTCTTGTTGATTCATGGCTTGTATTCATTTGGTTATCATCTACAACATATCTATCTTGTCATTCGTCCTTGGTTCTTCACCATTTCCCCATTCTTCCTATTTTTAAGGTACCATGTCATCTCTTGTTTTTCATAAATGAGTTGTACTTTTACATGCTCACGATCATTCCGAACAAGGTGTACAAAACGAATCGTTGTGAAAGTCATTATAATTTTTTCTATAAAACTAGAAGTCTCAAGTTTTAAATATTTTCAAATACAAATGGAAGAACACGAAAATAGTTGTACTTTTATGTCTAAAAGTTTGTTGTGATCATATATATATATATATATATATATATATATTGTTGTTATTACGGCTATAACTTTATTTGAGGTAATCATATATCGGGATTCTAAGTGTTGTTGATTAGGGGATTTAATTAGGATATTGTTTTTGTTGAAAGCAGCGAAATTAAAGTACGACGGGTTAGGTTTTAGAAGATTTGTATGTGATATTGCGTGTTGTCAAAAATCGAAAGGATTGACCTTTTTGGAGTCCATATGGTTCTAACCATATATGTCTCACACTTAGTGTTCTAAAACTTATTCGTCATATTTGTAAGCCTAATAAAATGTTGTAACGTGATTAAGGTAGTTGTCAGATGTTTTTACAGGTCAATGAAAGGTGTACTTTTTATAAAACGGATATTTTACGAGTCGAGTCAAATAAAAGGAAAAGCTATTAAGAAAGGTCATGTCGAAATTTCATAAATATCGAAAATGTGTCGAAAAATATATTTTATTATCAAACTAATATTAAAATGGAGAAAAACGTTAGGTGTCGGGTCTAGGTCAACATTTCCGGTTATTGAGTCAACTTTGGTGTGTCGGGTCACTAAAAGACGAAATACACTAAAAGACGAAATTCACTAAAAGACAAAATACTCTAAAAGACGAAATATACTAAAAGATAAAATACACTAAAAGATAAAATGTTTTCGAGAGTTGTTAAAGTATCGAGACTTGTCAAAAACTTATAAATTTGGAAAGTATGTTTTGAAATAATACACCTTGTCTACTCATGTTCGGATGACCAGTCTTTGCGCAAAGAGTTATTTCGTTGTACATCATTCTTAACAACAACAAAATGCAGTTTGCGAAGGACCGTGTGATTCGTCTTCACTTGATTGATTTTTTTTGATCCACTGTTCGCTTAAGGTGAGTTCATAGCCCCACTTTTTACTTGTTTTGCATAAATGTTTTATAACTTGGGGTGAGAAACATTGCTTGTTTTTATAGATGGACACGAGTACTATACGTGAGATTTCCCCAATTTACGTGTTGCCTAAGTAGCCTTAGACCACTATTACCCGAATTAACATGAAACGTTAATTACCTTTAACCGACTGGTTGGTTAAATAAGCGCGAGTGACTAAATAGATCTATTGGGACTAATAATCCCCTTTCGGGTTTGGTAATTCTTACTGGTCAGGTATGACGGATTTTACAGGCCAAAGGATGTATATTCACCTAGAAACTAGTTTAAGGTGTCTTGGTTAGACACCTATCAGGGCAACTTTATTTGGCAATGTACATGCTACCTCCCCATTAGCTTCGGTGTCATGAGCTTAGTGCAACGTAAATGCCTCTTTATGTGAAGTTGTATCTCCTATAACTGTCACATACGTTTTGAACCTTGTGGTCCACAATGATAATATTTGAATTAAACCTAACCAACGTTATGTTGACGTTTTAAGCATGTTTTTCTCAGGTGCTTAGCTTGACATCGTTGCTGTGAATTATGTGAAGTCTTTTTCCTGGACCGTTCATCAAGAAATTATCTATGTTTTTAAATATAGTTGTTTGAAACCTTTAAGCTTCCGCATTTTAGCTCTTGAATCACTTGATTTGATCAATGTAAAACTTATTAATATTTTAATTTAATGCAACGGTGTTTATTTTCAAAACGTACCATTAGAGGTCGTTCTTTATGCTTTGTACTTAAGATGATCATGAACGTCACGCCCCGAACGCTTATTCTGACAGAACCCTATTTGGGGGTATGACAGATTGGTATCGAGAGCCACAGTTATAGAGAACCATGTAGTATAACTAGGTCTGGTTTATAACCAGTATGTGATCCTTACGTAGATTATATGTGCATTAACGTATCTTACGTAATACATAATAATTATATGTACTAATAATAAATACTAATATAAACGAATATTACTATAATTATAATGGCAGTCCATTTCGCAACACTTGCCTTCGAGGTTATATTCATTCATTCATTCGTTCATTTACCTATTTATTCATTTTTCCGGCATCATGCACGGTTGATATAAAGAAAATTATATAAACTTTTGCTTGTGCAGGTCATGGCCATCTCTGTTATCTCAGTTTCACCAGATTTGTCAGAGGAGTGTGGGAGCATTAGCTGGACGAGTTATCTGTTCTGGCATACCCTACCGTCATTCCTGACACAACACCTAATGTGACCCCAACCTACTACTCTGTTGAACCTTAACATAGACAGAACCCACTGAGATACCTACTATTTCACCTATTGTATCACCATCTCCAGATTACACACCTACATCACCTGATTACTCACCCGCATCTGATACAAAGCCTGACCTATCTGTGGATCTGTCATCAGATCATATACCACCACTACTAGCTACTTCACCATTCTTATCATCGACTGATGATTCTTTAGATAGTGACACACCTGATACACCACCATCACCCACCCATGGTACACCATTTACTGAGATTACCCCTTCTACCCAGAGTTCACCTGTAGCATCTGGAGCACTTCGTCGCCGAGTCATGATTCTTGCACCGGGACAGCCTATTCCCTATAGTCGACCGTACCGCTACCATCCTAATGGGCCGGTACACATGATGACTGCGAGGAAGAGGGTTGAATCGCTATCTATACATCGTCTTGCTGCAAAACATTTAGTCGACTACTCTTCATCAGATCACTTCACTTCTGATGATTCGTCGAGAGATTCATCATCGAGAGATTCATCATCGAGTTCATTATCAGAGACGTCATCAAATTCTTCTGCAGATGCCATATCCGATTCTTCATTTGGTCATTCATCTTCGAATCATTCATCACCAGCACTTCAATTGGGTATGAGATCTAGTCATCAGTTATGCTCATTAGTACTAAGTATTCCTTATTCATCTGCTGCTATTACCGAGAGACCATCTCATTCTTCTTGTGCGGGTCCTTCTCACAAGAGGATTAGGAGTTCTGATTCTGTGACGGATTTAGAGGTTAGTTCGGACGAGAGTTCTAAGTTGTCTATACCTAGAGAGACTGGTTCGAGGGTTGACATTGATGTCAGGGGTAGTTATGAGCCTTACTCAGAGCCTGATATCGATCCTGATGTTCAGGCAGAGATTGATGAGTGTATTGAATATGCGGATGATCTTAGAGCTGGAGGGATAGATGCTAGGGTTGTGGTTGAGACTGTTGCTCGAGAGGAGGTCGAGACGGGTGCGAGGGGTATGGTTGTGGTTAGAGATGATAGAGTTACGCATCATGTGGTGTCAGATGATATCCCTGAGCCTGCTCAGGAGGGAGCTATAGAGGTTACTTATGAGACGATGGGAGACCTAGTATAGAAATTTCATGATCACACTGTGGAGATCCCAGTTCACAGAGTTCAGGTTATTGAGAGCACTCAGAGGGATCAGGGGCACAGGATTGTTGCGACAGGTCAGCATAGTGTTGTTATGTTAAAGAGGATCAGCGAGCTGGAGTGGGATAATATGAGACTTAGAGGCACGTTGGATGTTGCGAGTCAGAGAGTTACCCGACTTCAGCGTAGGGAGTTGCATGTTCAGAGAGATAAGGTAGATTCGACGTTTGCGATTTTATGATCGTGTGCGGATTGGTAGGCTTGAGGCATGTGCTAGGAAGTACTTAGGCTACCGTCCTTAGATTGTTCCATGATTGTTCTAAGTATTGATCCATAGTATCTAGTAGTAGCGTATTATTAGGGATTTGTAAATCCTATCTTTTGGTAACCATGATGTAACCATTGACATTTGATGTTATGAAATCTAATATCTATTATTCTCTATTATGATGTTCTTAACCTAATGCTATTTTCTTTTACTCATTGCATACCGTATTATTACTAATTTGTGACATTATAATGAATTTATTATGATTATGTGTTTCCATGTGATGAAACCTATTATTTTTATCAAACCCCGTTAATACTCTCGTATCACCTAGAAATCTCATCGTGTGGTGTATTGTTATGATTGTAGGACAATGCCTAAAACACGATCTGGAGCGACAATGACACGTGAAGGAATTAACGTACTAATTGCCCGCCAAGTGGCAGAAGCGTTAGAAGCTCGCGACGCTGCCAGGAATCTTGAACCCCTAGCGGAAGGTGGAGATGAACAAGAAGATGAAAATGGTGATGACTATGAAGGTGGAAATGGAGGAGGAAATGGAAATGGAAACAGAAATGGAAGGGCAAATGGAAATAAAGGAGTAAATGCGAATGGAAATAGAGGAGGAAACGGCAATGGGAACGGAGGAGGAAATGGTCATGGGAATCACAACTAGAACTTCGGAGGTTTTATGCCTGTTGCTCGAGAGGGCACATATCAAGACTTCCTAAAGTGCCAACCACTTAACTTCAAAGGGGCGGAAGGAGTTGTTGGGTTGACTCGTGGGTTCGAAAAGATGGAGACGGTGTTCCACATTAGTAATTGTCCACAAAAGTACCAAGTGAAGTATGCTACATGCACACTGCTGGACAGTGCTTTGACTTGGTGGAACACTCATAAGAGAACAATTAGGATTGATGCTGCATATACCATGACATGGACATAACTTATGAAGTTGATGACTGAGGTGTACTGCCCGAGAAACGAAATTCAGAAGATAGAGACCGAGTTGTGGAACTTGACTGTGAAAGGAAGTGACTTGACTGCTTATACCATGAGAATTCAAGAATTGGTTCTGTTGTGTACTAGAATGGTCCTGGATGAGGAGGACAAAGTTTAGAGTACCTAACAGCATCCAGGGGAATGTGATCGCTGTTGAGCCCATTAGACTTCAAGATGCAATTCGTATTGCTAACAACTTAATGGATCAGAAACTGAAGGGTTATGCTAGAAGTGCTGAAAACAAGAGAAGGTTGGACAACAACCCGAGAGACAACCGTGGGCAACAACCAACTTTCAAGCGGCAAAATGATGGAGGTTAGAATGTGGCAAGAGCTTACACGGCCAGAAACAATGAGAAAAGGGGTATGTTGGATCTCTTCCCTACCGCAACAAGTGCAAATTGCACCATGAAGGGCCGTGCACTATAAGATGTGGAAACTGTAAGAGGGTTGGTCACTTGACCAGGAACCCAGTTGGGAATCAGTCGGTGTTGTTTGCTATGAGTGTGGGAGGCCGAGACATTATAGGAAGGATTGTCCTAAGTTGAGGAATCAGAACCGGGGAAACAAGACTGGAAACAAGACTAGAAACAAGACTGGGAGAAATGAAGCTACAGCGAGGGCTTATGCCATTAGGGGAGGAGGAGCAAACCCTGATTCCAATGTCATCACAGGTACGTTCCTTCTCAATAACTATTATGCTTCTTTGTTATTCGATTCGGGTGCCGATAGAAGTTTTGTGTCATCTACCTTTAGTGCCTTGATTGATGTTGCACCGTCTACTTTAGACACTAGCTATGCTGTAGAACTTGTCGATGGAAGAATTTCAGAAACCAATGTTGTCCTTAGAGGCTGCACGTTAGGATTATTAGGTCATCCCTTCGACATTGATCTAATGCCTGTAGAACTTGGTAGTTTCAACATCATCATCGGTATGGATTGGTTGGCGAAGTACCACGTGGTGATCGTTTGCGACGAGAAGATCGTTCGTATCCCTTATGGAGACGAGGTGTTGATAATCCGAGGTGATGATTGTAATAGCGGAAGTAAGTCGAAGCCGAGTATCATATCGTGTACGAAGACCCAAAAGTATATACAGAAAGGATGTTAAGTTTATCTAACGCAAGTTACATCCAAGAAGACTGAGGACAAGTCGGAGGAGAAGCGACTTGAGGACGTGTCAATTGTATGAGAATTTCCAGAAGTCTTTCCAGAGGACTTGCCTGGACTACCACTTGCTCGACAAGTTGAATTTCAAATCGACTTAGTCCTTGGTGCTGCACCTGTAGCACGAGCCCTGTATCGATTAGCACCAGCCAAAATGCAGGAGTTATCCACTCAGTTGCAAGAACTTTCTGACAAAGGATTTATAAGACCTAGTTCCTCACCCTGGGGAGCTCTGATTTTGTTTGTCAAAAAGAAAGATGGATCTTTTCGGATGTGTATTGACTATCTGAAACTAAACAAACTTATAGTGAAGAACCGACACCCACTTCTGAGAATCGATGATTTATTTGATCAACTTCAAGGGTCAAGGGTTTACTCTAAGATCGACCTGAGATCTGGTTATCACCAACTCAGGGTTCGCGAGGAAGACATCCCTAAGATATCATTTAGGACTCGCTATGGTCACTACGAGTTCCAAGTGATGCCATTTGGTTTGACTAACACACCAACAATATTCATGGATTTGATGAACCGGGTATTGATCCCTTCTGACTATACCCTTTAATAATATATAATATAACAATATAAAATACTTATATAATATATAAAAATAGGAGGGTAGGAATCAAAAGATCACAATTATAGTAATCCGGAAGTATGATTCCCGGGTCGTTATCCCCGATGAGGAAAGCAATTGAAAGTCGAGAGTCGTTTTGAGA
>BQNB010011080.1:19794-77113 GCA_026074375.1 Tanacetum coccineum
ATATTTCTATTATGACTTGAAAAGATATGCATATATATTCATCTATATCAAAGCAAGACGAGCTAGAATCCTTTATAATGCACTGTTCCTTTAGGTTTGCATCTCGCCTACCTTCTCCTAGTGTTTTTCGATGTGTTAAACTTCATAACATAGCATATGTTGTTCTCGTCTGTTTCAGTGTCAATGGTAGCTGGTCTAATGTTTTTGTTGATCATACCACCATCCTAGCCGTGGAGGATGCTTGTTTACCTGCTCCAACTCCAGACGAAGTTATTTATGAGTAATTCTGAGCCTATGGTCGTTAGAAAGGTTATTCCTACGGCTGAGCGAATAGCCTCTTCCCGGCCGAAGGAGCCTTTCGATGCGATTAAGAAAATTGACTCGCAAAATTTCCAAAGTTGGGTCGAGTGTTCCTTAAAGTATCTTGTTTGGAGCTTTGATCTTGTTCGAAGCTTTGATCTTGTTCGAAGCTTTGATCTTCCTGTGCATGCTAGTGTTGCTCAGGGTGGCTTTTTCCTTTTCTCTTAGAAAGATTATCCTTTTATGCTCGTTATAGATTTGCTCTATTTTCCTTTAGATGTTGTTAAGGATGCTTTAGCTCAAGGTGTTGATGGATTAGGGTTGATGAAGAATGAAGATCATCAAGTGCTTGGAAATGAGCAGAAGCTGGAGAAAGATGCCTCTGATTGTACTAGAGTGGATGACAATGGCGTTGAGTTTTCTCCTAAAGGTGGTGACTATTTTCCCACCATAGGTGATGAGACCAAGAAAGATAAATGCTCCATCTTTCTCCTGCTCCTTATTATATGCATCATCCTTATGCTGGTGGATAGAGCGTCATACGGTTTGTGAAGATGCGCTTGATTGTTCATTCTCTTTGGCTGAGCTACTCAAGATGGAGACTATATCCTTGCTCGAAACCTTCAATTGATGAATCTATTAACTGCTCTTTTGTTTTCTCATGATTCTAAAATGATATTTGTTGCTCTTCCTTAGCTCACTCTTGTGAGAGACTTCTTTTAAAGGCTAAGGCTGAGTTTTCCAAACAACTAACTATGCATGTTGCTGGTCCTGCTTCCGGATTAAACACACCGAAGGAGAACTGACAAAGGTTTTATGAGCATTCTACTTAATCAGTTGGCGAGTTGACTGAGTTCAAGTCTGGGCTAATGCAGCAAAGGGCTGGTTTAGATGAACTGAAACATGATCTATCTACCGAAGAATCCGTGGCTCACAAGTGTAAGGATGCGATTGTCGAAAATGAACATGAGATCATAAGTCTTTGTTGTATTAAGCATTTTCTTATAACTTGATATCGACTATATTTTCTGAAAGTCGCTTCAGAAAGTTCTCACTTTGTTCTAGGAGAAAATATTGAGCCAAACAAGGCTGATCCGGAGGAGGTAGCGGATTTGGATCTAGACCAGCTTCCTACTTCGGCTTCTGTAGTTCTTGTGTCTTCCATCGTTCCTATTTTAAGTCTTTTGCACAAGACCTTTGCCCATACATCAGTTCTAAATGTCTCAAAAGTCAATAAAACGACCAAAACTAACATTCCTTCGGGAGCTTTATTCGTCCTTCTTTTGTGATAAATAACTTAAACTTTTTATCTTTCTTGTTATCTTTTGCAGTCTTTAGAAGGGGTATGTGGTGTGCCGGAAATCTTTTGGTTGCTATGAGCTTTTGAATATCTGATTGTTGATTAATACCTTCTCCTGGGGGGGGGGGGGGGGGGGGGGGGGGGGGGGGGGGGGGGTGGGGGGGGGGGGGGGGGGGGGGGTGCCTCCTTTTTGGCCTCATCTTGCATCACCAACTCCTATCCTTCCCTTTTTGGAGGAGTGTACTGGTCTGGAGGGATGGTGGACTTATTTCTCTTAGAGGATATCTGATCTGGTTGTCCTCTTTCGGTAGAGAGATTTTCCTAGCTTTTAAGGATCTATCTGGTTCTGAAGCTCTTACCCTTGGGAGTGTCATCCCTCCATCTCGATTAGATCATTGTGCTTCTTTAAGTTACCTTCACTTTAAATAACAATAAAATTTTGTTTTGTTTTGTTTCTACTCGTTTGTATGTTTTCATGAGCACTTGTAGCACTTATGCTATACTTTTGGTGCTATCATCTCTATCCGATTTAGTTATTTACCAGAGATCACTATTTGGTGTTAGGCATATGTTATTCAGCCAAATGTAGTACCATCAATCCGTATGTTAATTATTTATGTGGACCATCATAAGCGCATTATTCCAAACCAAGGTGTTTCATCCTTATGTTGCCAAGAGGCGTCCCTCCATAGAAGCGTCATTCCGTATAATACCTCATCATTATTACACATGTTACATTATTACGAGCGCTTTTTGCGTTTGTCTCATACAATTTCTGCTGTACCGAAGTAGAAATTTCGTGTAGAGTTGCCACTGGTATTGTGTTTCTTACTTAATGCGCGACGTAGTATTAGCCAACTCATGCTCATTAAGTTCACATACATTGGCAATTTGTCTACACTTAGTCCCTACCTAATTACATGTTTTGACAATCACTTGTAGCACCTGTGTTGCATGTCTGGTGTTGTCATCTCCATCCGATGTAGTTATTCATCAGAGAGCTTAACAAGAAAATGAGAGGAATCGAGCACCTCCCATTTGTTATGTAATGCGGGCATGTTTCCATGATTACTTGTCCCTCCGCCTTCCCACCAAATGTAACCAGGTGGGGATAATATTAAGATTTTACCAATTTCATCCGGAGGTACCGAGCTGTCTGTTGTTACTTGATTATTTCGTGGTAACGAGTCTCATCATATAATTTGAACAAGGGTTGTTCTAGAGGCTCTGCCTCTTCCCACAATTTTGAAAGAAAGGTAATGGTCAAGCATGCTTATGAGGCTGCGGTTGTCTGGTTTGGAGGCTGGATCCTCCAGTCCTGAGGTGACCCTTATCCCCCGGTTACTTCGGAGTACCGTTCCAGGGTGGTCTTTTCCTAATTTATATTTGAAATTACGAGTGGGCAATTAAGATTATCTTATCCTGAGCGTCTAAAGGACATTATACCTTCTTACATGCAAACCACTATGTTACGGATGAGAGTTTATTTATTTAGATCTACGCAACTATAGGGAATTCTACAAATTTTCATCTATGCCAATGCATGGTTTAGTTATATGCATCGATACCATGTACCAGACCAGCATCCTTATTTCGCACTATCATGCAATCTTATTGTTAAAATTAAGAGGCTAAGGCAAGGTTTATAGTTGTGCTACCAAAGGATCTACTCATGTGCTTTCTATCCTTGTGTGGCAGCTTAAGAACGCGTAAAAGTAAAGAGTTCAAACACTTACTAGTTTCTGCAATTGATATGTAATATGAAATGAGTGTATACCGGACGAGTGATTTCATACCTTCGAATCACATGCTACTTCAGGAAGCTTCATCGGAGGACCATTACCCTAGATGATGCCGGACGAGCAATTTCATATCTTGGTATCACATGCTACTTCTAGCAGCTTCATCGGAGGACCATCATCCTAGATGATTCTGGAAGAGCAATTTTATATCTTGGTATCATATGCTACTTCTAGCAGCTCCATTGGAGGACCATCACCCTAGATGATTTTAGATGAGCAATTTCATACCTTGGTATCACATGCTACTCCTGGCAGCTCCATCAGAGGACCATCACCCTAGATGATTCTGGACGAGCAATTTCATACCTTTGTACGCCATGGTGCTTCTGAACCAACATCTAAAATGCTTCCTTACCCGCTCACACATGCAAGACTTGGCAATGTCTTTCTTATCTGATGCATTCCTTTAGTACTTCAACATGGACTACGTCTTGCTTTGGTTCTTATTTCTAGGGATTTACCAAAGGATCTTTTCCTAGCTCCTTTCGGCGGCATGCTCCCATAGGAGCTCCTGAATCTTTGTTCTAGAATCTGCATGTAAAAGTTTCTAGGGAATTCCTTTTCCCCTATCCCGCTGATCATTGTTCTCAATACGTCAATGTTTTCCTTAATGAAAGCTGGGGAAGGGAAGGAGGTTGTTTGAGTTTGTGGGACTGGTTCGGTTAGCCCTTTTTGGGTTTCCATTCCTATGTCCCTTAGCTCTACTTCTCGGATCTCTTCTACACCAGTTGCGAGTCAACCATGTTTTTCGCCTTCTTTTTAAACTTAGATAGATTGGGATGCCGGGTCCCATGGATATCTCTAATGCTGAAGCATATTTACAAGTGGAGCCGTTGGCTTGGCAACTTGAGCTTCGAAACATAAAGAATTATATGGTTAGACTTTGTTTCCCGCGGAGGTGTCTCTTTGGCACTTAGTTAAGAGTATGAGTGTGGTTAGCTTTGATACTTTGGGGTTTGTTTGTAGTTCCTTTCATCCCCTAGCTAAAGTAAAGTCAGTAAACCGTTAGCCTTACCCCGGGGTTTGGGTTTTAATCTGAGACCAACCTCTGACTTGAGAGTAAGCATCGGTATATATTGGTACATATTCTAGTGAGAAAAACTAGAGAGAGAAAGAGAATAAGTATGGTTCGGTGTGTGTGTAACCTGGTGTATCATTTGGGGTATACCCCTTCTATTTATACTAGTCGGTCTTCACTTGAAGACAAGAGAATTGTGGTCCTGGTCTGTCCTTTTGTCACCACGTGTTATTGTGGTCCTGGTCTGGCCCTTCTGAAAACCAGTGTTGGTTGGTCCTGTTTTGGCTTTCTGCGCTGTGTTGTTGTGGTCGTTGGTCTGGTCCTCTGACAATTGTATAGTCAGCCACACCGTTGTTACTTGTGGAAACTAGAAGGGGGGGGGGGGGGTTTAATAGTTTACAGGTTCCTTTTACGTTTTAAAAGTTTGCTTTCAAAATACCTAGATTCGAGTTGTACGTTTAACCAATCAATAATATGAACCAACAATATAACAATCTAAGCTACATTTAATAACAATAATAATAATATAAAGAGATAAGTAAAGGAACAATCAAACCAAGACGCCAAGAATTTATAGTGGTTTGGCTACGAAGCACCTCTTCACCCTATTCCACTCCCCGAGTATCCTACTCGAGATTTCACTATGTCAACAAGCTCCCTTTAGGCGGATAAAACCGTTTACACGTCGCTTACATTGTTTTCCGGCACTAAGCTAAATGTCGAGTCCTAATCTTAGCTAGAACCAATCTACCACTTCACAATCACCAGATCTACACTATCGTATTTACACACTATCCGAATTACACAAATACACAAGATAATTACAGTAGAGATTTGGTACTTAGAAGAAGAGAGGAGAGATCACTAAATAACAATTCGTTTCTTGGCGAATACGAATATTCTTCTTTTGCACTTTAATGAGAAAGGAGAGATAAGAAGAAGAGATTAAATCACTTGAAACAAGATCTAAGAATGTTAGTAATCAAGAGATTTAGAGAGAGAAAGAAGATTTTTATAGAGAGAAAGTTATCTGAATATTTCGTGCTAAGAGGTGTATTTTTCTGCAAGGAATGGAGCAGTATTTATAGGCAGGAAAACCCAACGGTCACTAGGGCGGTCCCGGCGGTCCCAGATATATTTAGGGGCCGCCAGGCCTATAAGGGGGCCGCCCAGTAGACTACGCTCCTATTTTTGTCTTTTTTTGTAGGGAAGGTTGTATCTAGTATGGAACCTTCCATTTTGGGGGGAAATTTTAAATTTTAAATTTTAAGTTTTCAATAAAACTTTTCTTTTAATTAGAAAATATTTTGTATAATCATTTTTGTGAAACTCTTTTGTAAAAATGTGATGGATAAGAGAAAAATATTTTCTTGATCACTAATCATGCTTAATGATTTGTTTGTTTATACCTTAAGTGATTACTAATCTTAGAAATGGAATTTTACGATTAATAATTTGTAAACGTTTAATTTTTTCATAAAAGTTTTTACATTTTGTTATTGTCAAAACGTTGAGAGGTCGAAAAATATAAATAATGTTTTTAGACATTATTTGTATTAACAATCTCCCCCTTTTGATGATGACAAAATATAAACTTATTTTGTATAAAATTAAAAGTTACAAATTATTAATGAGTTTTGTTCCATTTCTCTCCCTTTTTTTGTTGAATTCAAAAAGGATGATCGTCGAGTAGTTGTAGAAAGAAAGAAGTCAACGATATCAAGACTCCCCTTTGATGTATACTTCTCCTCGTTTGGGGCACCAAGGGATCGATCTTACGAAAATTGTTTGCTACAAAACAAAGTTAAAGGTACAAGTGCAAGACAAATATCTTTTAAACATAAGATTGAATTCAAGTCACCCAAAAGAGAGTTTCATTCAACAATCAAGAAACTCATATAATAGCAAATGCAAGTAATACATTCATACAACATAAAAATAAAAATAGAGCTAATACGACCCAAGAGACCATTAATCCATAAGTTACACTACAATCTAAACATGCTTCATGAGATAGAGAGAGATAATACTACATGAGTCCTAAATGATTAATGATTCATAGGGGATGACTTTTTGAGCAAAAAGGTTTAGGGTGACATGTTTATTAAATTTTTTGAAACCATTTCAAGGTAGAGGTGGAAAGTGTGAGGTGATTGTGGTAGTGAGAAGATACTCAAGATGAGCAAACATGATGTTCATATCATCTCCTAAGGTTAAGAAAAGAGTTTGGTTATGAGAGCAACATATGCAAGTTGACCCATGGTAGTCATGGTAGTTGTAGTAAAGAGGGTGTCCCATAATAGGTGGTTGTGGTTGTGGTGGAGATGGTTGTGATGGAGTATCACGGATCAAGAGGAGTGATTGCTGATAAAGAAAGTATGATATCCAAAGAAGGATGACTTTGAAGTGGTTAAGGATTTAAAGGTCTAGGGGGAACATCCAAGATGTTGTCAAGCAAAGGGTTCAAAGGTTGAGGAGCAGTTGGTTCATTTGAAGATGGTAATGAAATTTGAAGTTTTGATTGAAAAAAAAGAAGATGTGTTCTCTTGGCTTGATGAGGTTTGATTTGTGGATGGAGTTTTTGATGGTGCATTTGGAGGAGTTGGAGATGAAGAAGTTGTTGTAGGAGAAGGTGTGGTGGTGACATATTCATCACTAGAAATGTTAATAAATAGTTGTCTAGGAGGGATTATGGTTAGTTTGATTTTCTTGGAAGGGTTAGAAGAAGCTTGAGTGGAATTCATGGTAGAATAGTTTGAGGAAGATGAAGATGGTAAGAAGAGTGGGAAGGATAGCTTATTTAATTAGGAGGCATATGATCAAAGTAGAAAAGCATGAGGATTAGCAAAATGCAAGAAGTTTAGCTGGGTCTAAGAGAATACTTAACTGCACAAAAAATCAGGTAGTCACAGTAAAATTTCCATGACTTCTGATGGCGATCCCATATATATTAAAGGGTCGCCCCTTATTTATGGGGACCGTTCTCTGGAGATAGGAAAATTTTCTAGTTTTTCCTGATTTTCTGTAAGCCCTGTACAGAAAAAGTTTCCTAAATTTTCCCTTTTTCAGTCAATCATATTTCATCATGAATAATCTAATACTTAATAGTCAAATTCACAAAATCAATTGTTCCAAATTCTATTGAATAAGCACATGTTGACAAGTTGACTAATGAGATAAACATGCATAGTATCATATAAGTAACCATAGTGTATCAAGTTGCATGCAACAAGTGTTTAGGATGATAAAATCAAAAGATCATCCAAGGCAAGTTATGTTGCCCATACTACGTACTAAGTTACCACTAAACAATATAACTTTAAGTACTTAAGCTTCATATAGTAGTAAATAATATAATTAATAATGCCACAAAGCAAATTTCCATATTTCTCACTTCTTCATATTTCTCTATAAGTTTCTGAGGCCTTTCTCGATTGACCTTAATCCACTACGATGCTCATCTCTTAACTGAACTTGACGGTTAATGATTTTGGTTCGACGGGTGTAAAAATGTTCCAAGTGAGGGTCAATGTTAGGTGGGTTTTGAAATACTTGAGGAACTTAGTTTGTTAAAGAGTTAACAAAACGAATGGGGGAAGGAGTGCTTGCACGTGAGGTCCCTTCGTCATTCCCATCATCATCATCGTTAAGATGAGAGGAGGATGGTTGATCCAAGGCCGAGGAAGAAGAAGTGGAGTGACGACCTCTTCTCATGCCATGATCCTTTCTAGTCTTTTACTCTTGTTGAGCGGTAAGAGAATTCATGACACGATCGTACAAGACATAAGACTTATTATACAAGTCATGATTTTTATTCATGATGAATTTAAACAAACGGGTTAATAACATACCATAGAGTAAAATTAACCTCTTTTGTTTAGTGGCCCACTCCATTCGTTTTGCCATATAATAGGCAAGGTTGAACTTTTTGGATTGTTACAACCACATATAAAGCATGTTAACAAAGACCATGCCCGAGAACATGGTCCCGTTTACCCCCCAGACCAAAAACATTTTCCGGATAATCTCTTCCAAAGCTTCCAGGCGTTGGCCACAAGCTCAAACGAGTTGAATTTGATGATCATGAAACATCATATTTATTCCTCATGACGGATGTGGGGGGACTTGAACTTCTCATTTAATTCGATAGACGAAAAGATGTCCATCAGGAGAAGGGGGTTGGTTTGATATGGACATCCGTAGGGACACCATTATGCCAATCATAAGAGTGACCATCTTGTCGGTTAAAGATGCAAGCACCTCGCAAGGTATGTCACGATTTTGAGTAAATCTTCAGAGAGTAAGAAAAGAATGATTTTGAATCACAGATTCGTATGAACAGTTGACCTTCGCAGAATAGTTTATTTGATATTGACTATAAAAACTTGAAGTATGAATCTGAGGAAAATTTGGTCATTAATTTCAAGGAGACACTCAAACTCAACAAAATGAAACAAAGACCGAACATAGTTTAGATCCGCAAAGTTTTCAAAAACCACCCGACCCTTATGAATGTAGCGACTTTTAAGGTTTCTTAGTTTTTCTTTTATAGGTGAACGGTATTCATGTGATATCATTGGAATATAGTGTCTTGTATTTTTGTGATCTTCGGATGATTTGCGAGGCATGATTACCTAAAAAAATGAAGTCACATTTTATTTCCTTTCACTTATATTTTATGAGCATTGTTTCTAGTGTGTGCCTAAATGTGACAAATGTAGAGTAATGATTAAATCGACCTAAAATTAAAATCCTAAGGTTCCTGTTGCGAGTACCCCTAGTGCTAAGGTTCTTGCTAAGGCTGAAGCTTCTCAGAAGCGATAGGCCTCTACTTCTAGTGCCACCTCGAGCCATGTTGCTAAGCGCACTAGGTCTACCCTGGCTTAATCGTCCGGTAGTACTACTCGTCCTAGTTTTTTTGTGGGTGATGATGATGGAAATGATGATGATGATCATGATGCTTGTGTTGAGATTTTGTTGGTTACTCCCCTTTGTTCTGCTGTTGTGATCCCTTTTTCAGGGAACCAGGGTAGGAGCTCTACTACTCCCACTGCTGAAGGTTCCAACCCCTGAGGTAATTGCTTTTGATTTCTAACTTGTTTTCTTCCTTGTCTTCTTGCTTTGTCTTATTGTGCTTTTATTTTGAAGATTCTCAGGGTAAGGGCATTATGGCCGATGATGCTGTTGCACCGTCTGTTGCTGTGAGCCGACCAAGACCATCTTTTAGACTTGTTCCTTCGTTTAGGGATGTCTCCGGTGATGCCATTCATGCGGATTTCTTCCCTTTTTCTGATGGTCCTTATTATGCTACTTATCCTGAAGGTGGTATTGTTGGAAATTGCGAGTTTACTCATGAGGAGTAGGATGCTCCGTATCAGCCTACTTTCGGGGTTCTGACTTAGGAAGTCTTTAAGGATCCTGCTGTTTGCAAAACTATGGTGGAACAGTTTCCCACACCGGGAGAGATGGTCCAGGTTGAAAGTTTGTTTGATGATCAATTAACTGCGAAGATGAGTGTGCTACATTGTATGATGATGTCGCATGGTGGTGAGCTTCTTGCTCGCTATCGTGGGTTGAAGCAGTCTCATCATGACTATGTGTTATCAGCGGACTCTAGGTTGAAGGGTTATGAGGAGAAGGTTGCTTGCTTGACTGGGTTGGAACTTCAATTGTCTACCTTAAAGAAGCTAGGTTTAATGATATACTTTCTTCCTCTGATGCTTCTTTTGCAAAGTCCAAGGCTAAAGGAAAGGAGAGGAAGAAAAAGATCAAGTCTCTCACTAAAAGTCTGGATAACTTGCATGCTGAGGTGGCTCGTCTTTTTGCTGACTTGAACCGAGCCACTATTTTAGAGGCTGAAAAGGATGAGGAGATCCTTCAATTGAAGGCCACTCCTCCAGAGTTTTCATCCTTCTTCTAGGGCCATTTCAAGGGTTTGGTCCAGAAGTTTCTTTCTTCTGATGAGTTTAGCAAAGTTCAGGGTGAACTCCTTTCTTTGGCTACCAGTGTTGGGTTTGAACGCGGGTTGAGTATGCATCAGACTAAGGATAAGTTTGCTGCTGTGTTGAAGAAGATGATACATTTTATGCCTGGTGCTCAGGGTAGGATGGTTGAAGCATCCCCCTTGTTGCTCAAACTGATTATGCCTTTCTCAATAAGATTTTTAAGCATGCAGCTGACCTCTATCTATTATTCTTCAACTTGAACCTAAAAAGTTGGTTCGTCCGATCAACGTCCCCACTTCAAGGGATGCTCGTGTCTCTCCTCCTATTGCAAATGAGTCAACTATGACATCTGCTTCTGGATCCTTGGAGTTGTCTGCTAATATTGTCCCTATTCCCTCTGCCGTTGCTTTAGAGCAAAATGAGGAGTGGGTGAGTGCTATGGCTGATGGACCGGATGCTGAGATGATTGATGGTGTTGCCCCTTATTAGTTTGGAGGTGTTTTTGTGCATGGTGTTTGCCTCTTTGGTATGTGTTTGTTTCTCATAGCTTGTTTGTAATGTTTATACGTTTGTATTTAGCACTTTAGCATTGGTTTAGCCACGGCTTATTTGCCTTATTGGCCATAACCTATTTTGTGCTTATTTTCCTAGCTTATTCGAATTATGAACTTATTTCTAGCTTATTTGTAAATTTTGAGCTTATTGGGCTCACAGCAAATAAGAGAATAAGCATTGGCTTATTCTTGACTTATCTTGCTTCGGCTTATATTTTCTAATCATAATTCTATCTTAATCTTATATCAAAAATACTTATTTGATGTACTATTTACTTATTGGGCCTAGTCTATTTTTAGAATGCTTATTGGGCTTGTGTGCAACTATTGGCCCAACAAGACCCAATAACCTCCCGGCTTAATTTTGACTTATTAGTATAGCTTATCTTAACATATAAAGAGCTTATTAGCTTATTCTAATATGTATTTATCTATTTTGGAACTTGGTGTTTTATAAAATACATGCATGGGCTTACTGGGCCGGGAAGCCCAATAAGGTTTAACTAACACTTGTTCTCATACAATCAGGCTAACTATAAAACTCTTAATGGGCCATAAGGCCCAATGACTAAGGGACCAAAATGGAAACTAAATTTATTATGAACTCATAACGGGTCGTAAGGCCCAATAATGCATAGACTACTCAATAAACATAATGGACTTTGATTGACATTTGGATGGACTCGTGAATTTAAATTGGATTGAACATGTATAAGATATACTTAATATTCATATTCGGACTAATATTGGGCTTTTGAGCCCAATATATGAAAACAAGTAAATATAAATGTTAAGACGGATTTTGATCAACTTCTACTCATTAAAAACTTAAAACGATTAAAATAGTCCTTTGAAAGATGTGTTTTGATGAAACGTCGCGTAAACATAGATTTCGGCATTTTGCCTGGAAACTATGGGATTTAGGAAAGTGGTTGAAATTAAGGTTTGAAAACCTTGGGAAAACTTTTATAAACAAACGGGTAATGCCGAAATTTTAGAAAATATCATATACTTAGAAAATATCTTAGAAAGTTCTACAAAAGGACAAAATCACTAATTATTAAATAATTATTTATATTTAGTAAACGTTTGCATTAAATTACAATCAACAATCTAAGGATTTTACTTATAATCATGATACAAATTAATTTCTAAGATCTTGATGAAAAGACAAAATAATTAAATATTATTATTTTAATGACCGACTAAAGGACGAAAAACATGATTTTTACATAAAACTCTTAACATCTAGTTTATATATCTAAAACACCATTATCACTCATATCGAGTGTGCTTTATCAAACTAACTTGGGGAAAATGGGTTGAAATTACTAAACATGTCCAATTTAACTATTTTATTTCTTTTGCTTAATCTTGAATCTTATTTCTTTTATTCTTATTTCT
The DNA here is from genome assembly GCA_026074375.1 of Tanacetum coccineum. NCBI lineage: Eukaryota > Viridiplantae > Streptophyta > Magnoliopsida > Asterales > Asteraceae > Tanacetum > Tanacetum coccineum. The sequence continues at coordinate 32,118 of BQNB010011080.1, forward strand.
AAAGTTATAAATTACTAAATTCTTAGTTCTATGATTCTTAGTTATATAATTTCTTCTTTTCTTAAATCCTCGATTTCTTAACATCCTATGTGTGTGTCTCCGTATTTATCCGGTAAATCTCACATCTTTCATATCGTTATTCCTTCCTTGACCAGTTCTAATCGGATTTGCTTCTAAACATCTTAGTATTTTATCCAGCCTAGAAACTCTAATTCTTTTCTCAAATAATACTTATACCGTACCTTGACCTAAGTTTATCGAGTCAAAATACATAATGAAATCTTTATAACAACTACACAAACATTTTTACAAACTTCAATGCAATCGCTTGTACAATAGGTCGTTTTCGCAAAGTATATTACTAAGTAGAAATTATTAAATAGGTCGTAGCCGAGTACTGTTGCGCGTTTAGATAAAGAACATCTACTATTAGCTACCATCATCTTATTTGAGGTGAGTTCTCGTAGCCCCACTTTTTAAACTCTTTTCCGTTGGGGGAAAATGATACTCAAAACTTATTTCAACTACTTTTAATACTGTGCGAAATCTTTTATTTCTTTTTGGACAATGATATGTGCCTATTTTTGCCTATATGAATGCTATGTGAACACTATGTGAATGCTATGCGAATACTATGAGATCTATCTATGCGACGTTCCAGTGTGAATTTCTGCCCCACACTATTTAGCCGACTGTGTAGCTCCAGCTGGTAGGCGATAGGTCCGGAGGACTATAAGCATGCGAGGATTCTATTGTTTTACTAATATGGGTTAGGATACCCTGGTATGAGGTGTTGATGTGTTGATAATTTAATTACTATTGTATGCATTCTGCTTTCATATTGCACAACTGTCCACTCTTAAATCCTAGCACAACAACTAGGTTTACTTCTAAACCTATGAGCTCACCAACGTAATGTTGACCCTTTCGAGTAACATTTTTAGGTGATCAGTATTATAAATTGAAGGTAATGGAGTACAAGATTTTACCACGACCACGATACTTTTTTTAAGATCACGCATGTATTTCCTATTTAAAGTTGTATTCAATGTAACTTTGTAAACTAAATTATCGGTATTAAATTATGGTGTAATCTTGTATCTTATGCGATGTAAATCATTATGTCGCATCCCGTGTTTTCGCTTCTAGTGGGGTGTGACAGATTGGTATCCAGAGCCAAAGTTATAGAGAATGGCTGTTTTTTTCAAAAATAAAAATGCAACTATAACCAGCTAAAGTTTTGTAAAACCTCGAAAGTTCTTCCTAAACTATGCATAGCCTTATCAATTATGCCTAATTCACGAAGGACGATGAAATGATGGGGGTAATTCCCTCAAATTATGTTAGAGGAGAGGGGAACATAAAGCTCTAAGATCACCTAAAAAATGCCTTGACCATGAACGTGCATGTTATATATGTACCTTCACATTAGACTTGTTGAAAACTAGAAGGGGGGTGAATAGTTTTCTTGTTTTAAAATGTATTTTTCAAACTTTTGTTAAGATCTTATGTGAAGCTTGCACAATATTGATGTTTAGTGTATGAAATATAAAGCAAGTAAAAGTAAGGGTTAGAAAGATTTAACCAAGACACAAGTATTTATAGTGGTTCAACTACAAGGACACCTTCTTTGCCCTACTCCACTCCTCGAGTCACCTACTCGAGAGTTTGTAAACACTAGTCACCAATCTCCTTTAACTGGCGGAGAAGCCTCACAATGTTGCTTACACCTTTAACGGTACAAAGCTAAATACCGGATTCTTCACATGGTAGAATCAACCCAACAACACTAAACTTGATTTACAATGATGATGAATACATCTATAACTACTAAATGATGTACAAGATTCATCAATGTGAACTTGAAGATGCTATGGAGATGCGAAACAAGATTCTTGAAACTTGATCGTCTTAAAAGGGGTGTTTGGAAATTTCTTCTTTGAAGCAAATTACCTACAAAATGCTAAAAGAAACTATGTAAGAATAGAAAGAATGATCAGTAGATTAGAGAATTTAAGCTGGAAAGGGATGAGTAAAGCATAAGAAATGTCTTGGTATTTATAGCCAAAAACTCTACTGTAGGCCGGTTATGCCGATTCTATTGCAGAATAGAACCGACCAGTATATATCAACAGAACCAGCGCAGAGTAACTAAATCTGAATTTTGATTTGCAAAATCTTGAGAGATCATGTGTAATCTTGTAAGATTACCCTAAGATATGCTGCAAATGGTGATGTCATCCATGATGTAAACAATGGTTTGCATAATTTACTTGTAAATCAATGTAATGCTAAAAATAGAAAAGTAATGTTTATCTGTTAGCTTAAGTAGTTTACTTTCATGTAGATTTTACTTATTGTTTATCAACAAAACATGAAAAGATCATAAAATAAAATAAACTTTTTTATTGGTTTATTTGTATTAACAAACTCTGTTGATCCCTTCTTGACAGATCTTACTTAGCTTGTTAAAGCTTAGTTATATTGGATAAATCCAAGACAACTATAGTAGAAATTAAGATTAAGAATATCACAAACTATGCGGAATCTAGTTTGCAATACTAAGAAGAACAATGAAACAGTAAAAACAAGATCTTTACTAAACTTTCAATATATTGAATACTATTTTGAGTTACAAAATAGCTATGAATACTAACTATGATTGATATGCAAACTATGAATACTAATATGAAAACTGATATCTAGATCTATGCCTTAGAGTTCTTTTTATACTCCAAGGAAACCCTAATGGGCTTACAAAACGCGTCAAGTGATCATTCATATCTATTCCTAATATAACTCATGCATATCACTTTAGCAGTACTAACTATTTAACCAACAGTACTAACTAACTGTACTAATAAACTGACAGTACTAATAATTTGTACCGACAGTACTAACTAAGCTTGATAGTACTAAGTCTTCTCATGGCAGTACTAAGTTGAACCAGCAGTAAAAAGTTGTAGAAGCCCTTAATTCCCAACAATCCTCTCCTAAACTTGTGATTGTCATTCAAATCTACAAGTTTCTCTGAATTAATCCATCTGTGCTGAGAGGATGCTTCCAAACACTTTACTGTCTTGGTCTGTTTGCTAGTATAAAGATTTTCCTTAAAAGCTCATCTACCATCACTGAATATTCATCCACTTACAGCTTGTTACTCAGTATCAAAGTCATAAGTGCTCTTGTCAATGGATAATCTTTCTCAACCAGCATGAAAATATCATGTCCTCTCTCTGTAGACACATAATGAATAGTACATGTATCATATAACCTCCATTTCAAAGGATCATGCATATAACTTTGAAGCTTCTAATGAGTATCATCATCTGGTTCAAACAACCTCTTCAACTCTACCCAAAGTTCTCTTTCTTTATCTTCAGTAGCTTCTGTTGAGTTGAATCTTTCATGAACTAGACTCCATAGTTTGACTAGATCATCCCTATCAAATTCTTTAGCATATCTTCAAAGATCTGATATACCTCTGTGTGATTTCCTACTCTGATAATCTTCTAATACATTTTTGAGTCTTCAGTGTAAACTTCCTAGTCAATGATTGGGTATTTTGTTTGTAGGGCTTCAATATTCATCCCTTCTTCTAGAAGTATGATCATTAGCTGTTGTAGTTATTTTTGAGACAGTTCATCTTTTGATTCTTCAGCTGGTTCTGAGCCTTCTCCTATCTTTTGTCTCTTTGAACTTTCTTGATTAAGTTCTTGTTTAGCATCTCTCTTTGAGCTTACAACTACAACTTTCGGAACTTTATCATCACTTTCCATTGGAGTAAAAGTATTTACCCTCTTCATTATGGTCTCAAATAACTCCTTGACTTCATCAAAGGAAAGTTTCTTTAATTGTTGTAGAGTGTGACTTCCCATATGCTTGATATAATTACATATGTAAGTCCTTTGTTGAGCTTGAGTCATGGGCTTGTTCCTTCTTTGTTCAGCTCTTTGTTGGGTAAATTTTCTCTTTCTTTCATTTATAAGCTCTACAAGTAATCTTGCCTTGTCAGCTTCAGAGTATCTTTCTCTTTCTTGTGCTTGTAAACTGTGTGCTAACTCTTCATCAGCTTCAATTTGAGCTTGTATGTTATCCTATTCTTCAACATTGAAAGTGCTAGCTTCTTCATGAACTCTGGCTATCCTTTGCCTTTCTTCTTCATCAAGTTGTTCTTGCAATCTCAGAGCTTCTTCCAACCCAAGTCTTTCTTGCTCTAGTTGCAACTTTGTCTTCTTCTGAACAGGTTCAGTTTCTTTCATAATAGCTTTACCTTTATCTTTTCTTTTTGCTGCACTTCTTCTGATATACACTAAACTTTCAGCAGTAGTTTTAACTTCAGGACTGGTAGTACTAACTTCTTCACCAGCAGTACTAACTGGTACATTAGCAGTACTAATATCAGGCTTAGCAGTATAATCTTCTTCAGGAGCAATAAACTCAAAATTAGATTCCTCAAAATCATGCTTATGCCTCCCCTGAGTTTGTTCACTCATCTGTACTAGAGTAATTCCCTCATCTTCATCAATCTGAGAAATCTTTCACCCCTGATTGGATGGGATCCCTGATTATCTAATCATCATAAATCACAAGTCTGACCCTTCTTCTAGCTTTGCTTGACTTTACTTTGTGCATCCAACTTCTCACTTTCATGATGAGGGTTAGTATAACAGCACCATATGTCAGTTTGGTCTGCTTTAAGTCGGATTCCAAAGTCTCCACTTTCTAGGATAATGTGGTACAAAGAACCGTTAATTCATTAAGTGTCATACTGTCCTCCCCACTTCTAAGTGTGTTTAATCTTGAGAGAGGTAGACCATTGGACTATTTAGATGTCGTCTCAAACCTAGTTTGAGCATCTACACCCCCAATATGGTATCTTGGCACCTGAGACCACTACTTGAACCAATTCCCTAAGGACTTAACTCATTAAGTGTTTCCATGGATTGGGTCCTATTGATGTTACCACTGTCGTGCTCTGCTTCTAAGCTAGAAGCAGTATCTGTCACCCAACTCCTTATGGACAGCATCATCACCAACCTTTTTAGGGGGACCACTAGACTGAGGTATCTTTGTGTCCTAACCTCTTTTGATTTTCCTAGGTGTTTGACTCATCACACACTTTTGTTTGATGTTACATGTCCTTCCATCCATTCTTGACTGCATATTGACATCATTAGCCTCCCCTCAATTCAATACCAGATACTCAATATTCTTAGCCTGTAAATGTTAGTCCAGAACCAAGAATACCAATCCTAAATTATTTTTCTTGTTTAAACATACTTAGTTTTGACTAACAATTTGAACTACATCTAAATAACCAGCCGTACTAATTATACTTAGCAGAATTAACTTTTGCCTAGCAGTACTAAAACCTGCCTAGCAGCATTAACCTACAACTACCAGATTTATTTCTAAATTCAAAGTCATATTAATTCATTAGTCTAACAACACATCTTAGAGAGTAAGTAATCCAATCTAGCAATTAGGAAAGTTAAACCATTAACATAATTCCTTGTGAGAAATACTGCAACTTTGTGATAGAATGTACCTTAATTACTTGAATGAGCTCTCAGTCTCATAAGAATTTTGATGAAAGGGTGCCTTATTTTCAATTGCTTGGTTTTAGCATGAAACTTGGATGATTCTTCACAATACAAATTGTGCTTTCATTATCAATGTGAATCTTGGTGTTCATGAAGTTGAACCCATAATCAAGCATTTGATTTTGGATCCATAACACCTGCCCACAGCAATTAGCAGCAGCAACATACTCTGCTTTAGTAGTAGAATTGGCAACTATAGTCTGCTTCTTACATTGCCATGAAATCAACCTTTTGCCAAGAAATTGACAACCTCCTGTTGTGGATTTCCTGTCAAGGCTAGCTCCAGTATAATCACTATCAGAGAAAGCTTCCAAGTCAAATGGGGAATCCCTAGGATACCAAAGGTCCAATTTAGGCTGTCCTTTTAAGTATCTAAAGATCATCTTCACTGCATGAAGGTGTGAAGTCTTTGGTGTAACTTGGAACCTTGCATAAGCACAAACAGCAAACATTATGTCAGGCCTAGAAGCTGTTAAGTACATCAATGATCTAATCATTGATCTATATAAGTGAACATCCACATCCTCAGCTTCTTCATCCTTGTTTAATGCCTTGTTAGTCTCTATTGGAGTGCTTGCTGCCTTTGTAGTGGTAAAATCAAACTTCTTCAATATATCAGCCACATACTTGTCTTGGCTAATGAAGATTCCATCCTCCTTATGTTGTACTTATAATCCTAAGAAGAAAGTGAGCTCCCCCATAGAACTTATTTGGAATCTCTTATGCATCATCTACTTAAATTCAACACACAAAGACTTCTTTGTAGACCCAAAGATGATATCATCAACATACACATGTACTAACAGGATATCACCTCTATCCTTCTTGATGAACAAAGTTTTATCTATAGTGCCTCTTCTGGTATCCAGTTTCTAATATGAGGTAGACAACGGTTCATTCCAGGATCTTGGGCTTGTTGTAGACCGTGTAAAAGTTTTTATTACCATTATAAACCTTATCAGGGAAACTGTGGATCTTCAATAACAAGGAGTTGTCACACATACAACCTCATCTTACAATAGTACCTTAATAACAAAGGCACTCTTCACATCCATCTGGTACACAATAAGTCCCATAAATGATGCATAGGCCAAAAATAACCTGATTGCTTCAATCCTAGCAACAGGAGCAAACAAACCCTCTTCATTTTTAATTCCTTCTTCTGGGTTTAACTTGTGCAAACCGTTTGCCTTTGTTTCTAACTACAATTCCTCTCTTATCTTTCTTTTTTCTATACACCCACTTAGTTGCAATAGCCCTCTTGCCTTTTGGAAGATCCACCATAGTCCAAACCTTTTGAAGTTTAAATTGCAGAAGCTCCTCTTGCATTGCTTCTATCCAGCTTGGATCTGTTAAGGCTTGTATCACCTTTTTGGGTTTTATTTATGAGAGAAAACAGGCAAATAAGCAGTTTTGATAATCTTTGTGATTTGTTCTCCTTTGCTTTTTGATGTAGCTCACCAAAACAAGTTCTTTAAGATTTTGTTATGACATCCTTCTTGTTAGTAGAGCTGAATGCAAATCTCTAATTATTTGTTCAATTGGATGATCTTTGTGAATTCTTATTGTGGGAATAGAACTGACATTTATGGTTGTTACCAAGTTGTTGAGGTCAGCTTCTGCACCCACTTCTTCTCTATCATCATATGCATAATCAAATATGTCAGTTGGCTTTAAAGATGCTACTTGGATCTTTAGGAGTAGGACTTGCATTACTTATTTTTTGAGCTACAAAGTATTAATATTTTACTGCCGTATGAATATTGGCCTAGCTCAGTATTAACTCTTGAGTACTGCTATCAATCCTTTCTTGATCATCAGCATTATCAAAACCTTGTCTTGCAGCACAAAAAGATGGATTTAACAGTTGTAACTCTTTTTGTCGTTGTTAGCATAACATTCTTTTTTGAAAACAGCCAAATTATCTAATTCAGCTCTAAAATCTTGCACATGCTGGTCATCTTCTTTATTTGAAGCTCCTTATTCCTTTTCTTGACCATTTCTTTCATTTAAATCATTATCTCCTTTTCCTGGTACCTCATCAGCATCCTTATTATCTGTGCTCTAAGAACTTAAAGAGAGTGGAGAATTAGAAAGCATGAGTGGTAGCAGTATGTATTCATGATCAGATGCTTTCTCCTGTCCAGCTTGCCCTGCATTAACTTTTGACTTTATACTTGCATCACCATTAGTTTGATTTTCTACAGTAATTTTCATAGATTTTGTCAGTGAATCAATATCAAAGAGCCATTCTGGACCACTCCCTGCAACATTGGGTTTGTTTTCAAGGAAGTTTATATGCAGATTCTCCTCTACCTTCCTAGTTCTAGTGTTAAATACCCTAAAAGCCTTGCTATTTATAGGAGTATCAAACACAAGAACCTCATCAGCCTTCCATCAAATTTGACTAGGGGATATAGGGTTTTAAAGAAATAGTCACAGGTACACCAAAAGGGTTCTCATTATGATTATACTAGGTGGATCTACCAAGTTAATGTTCATAAGGTGTCCTTGTTGTGAGGCTTGGTCCTAGAACCCTATTCTGAAATAACAAAGTAGTACTTCAGCCCAAAAATGTAGTAGGTATTAATGAACTGCTAGCATAGTCCTAGCTGCCGCTATTTAGTGTTCCTATTCTTTTCTTTCAAGCAATCTATTTTGTTATGGAATTCTGGCACACACATAAACTTTCTCTTAATCCCTTTCATCCTACAAAACTGATTCATGTTATTATTTTTAAACTCAGTTCCATTGTAATATCTGATGATTTTAACCTTATGATTTATTTAGTTTTCTATGCTAGTTATAAAAGTTTTAAGGATTCCACTAGTCTCATCCTTAGTGGCCAAAAGAAAAACCCCAACTAAAACATCACTATAGTCATCAGTGACTAAGGGCATATAATTTTGTGATTGTAATCACTTACAAATGTTGGCCCAAAATATCGTTCACTATGCAAACATTTGATAAGGGGGTGGCTCGTAGAGCTTACATACTTGGTCTTAAACTAGAGGCTTTTGTGTTGCTTTCCCTTTTGAACAAGCAAACAAGAATGGTAATTTTCAAAAAGCTTTGAAGGTAAGCCTCTAACAAGGTTTCTCCTCACAAGTTTTTCATAGTTTTAAAGTTTATATGACCAAGCCTCCTATGCCATAAATTAGACTTATCTATTGTAGCCTTTGTAATTTAAACATAGTCAATCTCCTGAAGGAAACAACATTCTTTAGATCAAAGACTATACATGTTGTTACTTCTCTGGAACTTTAAGCAAGACTTGACTTTCATCAAGTAGCTTAATGCTCAAGAGATAGAACCAATGACATTCAGGTCTCAGTGAAAGAACACTGGTTTTTATTGTTCAACATTTGTGAGAAAGAGAAAAGATTAAACTTAAGTTCCTTTACAAAGTATACATCTTCAAAGTCTAATTTCCCAGTCCTAATTTTACCTTTTCTAGTAATTTTACCTCTTTTAGGACTTCCTGCAAATGCAACAAATCCACCATCAATGTCTTGATAATCTGTAAGGTAGGATTGTTCCAGTCATTTGCCTTAGTGCATCCACTATCAAAATCCCTGATCCTGTAAAGCATATTTGTGGATTTCCCCTGCACTCAATTAAGAGATTTAGTTTATCTTGGGGACCAAGCCATCACCGATTTGAGTCTTGCCTGAGGTTAAACATTGTCACATCTTTAAGCATGTATGATCCTCACTGGACTTTGGAGATATGGTCAATTACTTTTCCTGTTGGTCTCCAAATCCAGCATGCTGAGGACTTAACAGCATTTTCCCTTTTTCCCTCAGCAGTACTAACTACTACTTCTGGCCCAGCAGTAGTTACATTATTAACCTTAGCAGTATAAACCTTTTTATTAAAATTATTGGCTTTAGCTGCCGATTTTTGGTCAAAAGGCCTTCTCAATGGTGAATGTGCTTTAAAATAAGAATATTTTGTGGGCGATGCAGCATTTACTTTTTGTTTAAGTGCAGCAGTATTAACATGCCTGGCAGTACTAATTGATGCTGCTACTCTTGGAGAGCTTTGTTTGCAGCATTTAAATGGACTAGTCCAGACTTTGTTGTAACTGTTGTTGGAACAATATTTCTTTTAGGATGGTGGGTGAGTCAAATTTTGTTTTGGTGATTCACCCTCTGTGGCATTGTTTTCATACTGGTCAAAATTCCCTTTGTCTAACCCTTCCCATACTATTCAACATAGATTTTCCAAACCATTTTATTTTTTTTTTTTTCATAAAAGTTACAGTCCTTGATTAAATGGTTAAGGACTTCCACATACAAATCCCCTAGGCTTGACTTTTCCTAAGGTTTTCAGCTTGCCTATATGTGTGTTGTTCAAATAGACGATTTTCCTAGTATTTTACATTTATTTAACATAATTGATTTTAGCTTATCTAGGTTTATTCTGTTCAAAGGAAGGTATAACCCACAATCATCATCACTTAATAGTTACTTTTTTACTCTTCAATGATTAGGAGCACTAGGGCCTATCATCTTTAGGTTGTTCCAAACTTATCCTTTACTAGACTTAGATGTAGTTGATTCTATTCTAGGACACACTAGAGATAGTTTCACTCAATTTAGTATTATAGACAAAATCATCTAATCCGCAAAGGATAAGTCAGTCTTGAGGGCTTGTCGTTCCAGTGTAGGGGTGGAACTACCATGATATACATCAACCTTATTAAAACCTATCATTTTCTGATTAATTTTCATCTCATTCTCATTCCATACTATCAAATGCACTTTCAAACACTTCACTTTTATTCAGATGACAATCATGCAATTTATTTTCATTCATTTGACTGTCAAAACCAACACCGGACTTGTTATTAACACTTATTTGACTGTTTATTAGTTTAGTTAGCTTCATAGATGATGTTTCAAACTTTTTTAATTTTAGTTTTAAATCATCTTTTCTCTTAAAGCCTCTTCTATGATTTTTAAGCTCTTATTATAGAATTATCTTCCTTCCTAACATCATATTTCAAATGAATGTTCTTCCTAATAAAGGATTCATTTATTTTGATGAATAACAATTCTAGCTTCTAATGAATCTAAGCCTAATTGATAAGCTATTATTTCTAGATTAGCATTGCTTAGAACTTCACGTTGTTGATCAAACTGTTTTTGAAGAGATTGATAAGATTCTAAACATTTTTTAGAGCAATTTTGTACCTCAGTTTTTGGAGCTTGATGAACTGATGAACATGAAGACAAATGGGCCATTAGATGCAAAGTTGTGGGTCCGTCTTAAGCTTGATAGCTCCAATCATAACTACATAATCCATCGTGATCAACCAATGCCATTTGCAGGAGTCTCTACTGTATAATCATTCTCTGGAGCAATCTCCGTTTCTATTCCCTGATTCTTGGTACCCTGCATTCTCTAGAAAAGTAACCTCTTATGTGGCAGTTGTAACATTCAACCTTTGTCTTATCAAAGCCAACAGCTTCTTTGCCATTGAAATTCAGATCCTTCATGTCTTTTTTAGAATATCTTCACTATGGTAAGCCATGGCCACCTGCCATTTGGATCCATATCTTCAAGATCATCAGTTCAATCCTGCTATAGAATCTTCTTGTCCAACTGTAGATATTAGATTGATTGACAAGAAGGAAAAAAATGACATCTTCAGCATAGGTTGAGGAATGAAGCTTGTCCCTTTGACTAGCAGCACTGGAACATCATGAGTAGTATTAACTGCTTCATTAGTACTGCTAGTATCATCTTAAGATACAAAAGCCACATTCTGAGAGTTTGAGCTTGAGCTTGATTGGCTTTTAATCACAGCTTTATACACCTTCAAGTTATTGTATAAATCGTCCATGCTCAACTCATCTAGATCAGCTTTGTTACGCATGATCAAGGCATATATGTTCCAAGGGCATGATGGTAAACTTTCTTGCAAACTTAAGTTTTGCATCTTTCCTAGGAGGATAGCTTCAACTTGTATTTACAAATGGCTGTGAGTTTCTGAAACCTATCATAGTTTTATCGTAGTCCTTCAGATTTGATGCAGTATAAATTTCTCATATTGCTGCTTCAGAATGGTTTTCTGCATTTTCTTTGATTCTTTATTGCCTCCAAACCTGGCCTTGATTGCTTCCCATAAGGTCTTTGCATCCTTGATTCCATGAAACTTCAATAGGTGCTCATCAGGAATGGCTAACAACAGAGTGCTTTTTGCTTTCAATTCATTCTTTCTTGCTAGCTTTTGTTCAACAGTTTTAGGAGGAATATGACCTTCAGTACTAGCTGATGCAATAGCAGGTGCATCACCATTCATAATAACCTCCCAAAGAGCATAATCAGTGATGAGTAAGAATTTTGCTCATTCTCCATGCTCCATAGATCATAGTCCATGTTTTGGTTTAGGAAGTTTTAGTGCAGACAATGTTTGGGTGTTTTCTGTCTGTGATTCATTTCTTCTTTTGATTACTGAGATCTTGTGTAGATATAGTGTTTTATTATTCAGAGTTTCTCAATATGCTTCTTGTTACCACTTGTTGATCCCTTCTTGACAGATCCCCATTACTTAGCTTGTTAAAGCTTAGTTTATATTGATAGATCCAAGCAATATAGTAGAAACTAAGATTAGAATATCACAAAACTATGCGGAATCAAGTTTGCAATACTAAAATGGAACAATGAAACAGTAAAACATGATCTTTACTAAACTTTTCAATTTATTGATATACTATCTTTGATTTTACAAATATACGCTATGAATACTAACTTTGATTGATATGGAACTTGAATACTAGATATGAAAACTGATATCTAGATCTTTGCACTTAGATTCCTTTTATACACAAAAGAAACCCTTACTGGGATTACAAAAAACTCGTCAAGTGATCATGCATATTTCTATTCCTAATTTAACTATGCATATCACTTTTAGCAGTACTACTATCTATCAAACAGTAGTAACTAACAGTACTAATAAATTGGCAAGTACTAACAATTTGTACTGGGAGTACAATAGCTTGACAGTGTAAGTCTTCTCATGGCAGTACTACGTTTTCCTCATCGGCTAAGTACTAAGTTGATAAACCAGCTGTACAAAGTTATATAAGCCTAATTCCCAACAAGTGATTTGTGAAAATCACATGCGATATATTAAAATAGCACGTGGATTTTAAAAACTACAAATCACAACGTGATTTTACAAATCACGTTGTAATTTTTTTTGCGGAAATTTAACACTTAAAAAGTCGTCAAAAGGTATATGAAAAGATTTTTTTTTAGTTTCGTCTAAAAATATCACATGTGTATTTGTTTCATAAATCACATGTGATTTTACAAATCACATTGATTTTATGAAATCACAATTGTGATTGTGCTACATAATCACATGTGATTGTGTACAAATCACATGTGATTTTTTTTTAGGAGTAAACTAAAAAAAAATCGATTTCATATACTTTTGACGACTTTTTAGTGTTAAAATTTCCACCAAAAAATGACACGTGATTGTAAAATACTTGTGATTTGTTGTTTTAAAATCTCGTGCTATTTAATAAATCGCATGTTGGATTTCACATATTAACTTGTTGGGATTTAAGGGCTTATATAACTTTGTAATGCTGGTTTCAAATTAGTAATGCCATGAGAAAAACTTAGTACTGCCATGAGAAATGATCTTAGCACTGTCCAAGCTTTTAGTTAGTACTGCCAGTCAAATTGTTAGTACTGCCAATTTATTAGAAGTTCTGTTAAGTAGTTAATACTGTTTGTTATTAGTTAGTACTGCTAAAGTGATATGATGGTTATATTAGGAAATAGATTATGCATGATACTTGACGTGTTTTGTAAGCCCATGAGGGTTTCATTTGGTGTATAAAAGGAACTCTAGGCATAGATCTAGATATCAGTTTTTTATTAGTATTCATAGTTTGCATATCAATCAAGTTAGTATTCATAGCTATTTTGTAATTCAAAATAGTATTCAATATATTGAAATTTTAGTAAAGATCTTGTTTTACTATTTCATTGTTCTTCTTAGTATTGACAAACTAGATTACGCATAGTTTGTGATATTCTTAATCTTAGTTTCTACTATAGTTGTCTTGGATCTATCCAATACAACTAAGCTTTAACAAGCTAAGTAAGATCTGTTCAAAAGGGATCAACTAGTGGTATCAGAGCTTATTGAGAAACTCTGAATAAGAAGAACACTATATCTACACATGATCTCATAATCAAAGAGAAGATGGACTCACGAGGTCAGAAACTCCCAACATTCGTTTGCACTAAAACTTCCTATACTCAAAACAGGAGAGACTATGATCTCTGGAGCATGAGAATGGAGCAATATCTTACTCACACTGATTATGCTCTTTGGGAGGTTATTATGAATGGTGATGCACCTGCTATTGCATCAGCTAGTACTGAAGGTCATATTCCTCCTAAAACTGTTGAACAAAAGCTAGCAAGAAAGAATGAATTGAAAGCAAAAAGCACTCTGTTGTTGGCCATTCTGATGAGCATCTATTCAAGTTTCTTGGAATCAAGGATGCAAAGACCTTATGTGAAGCAATCAAGGCCCCAGGTTTTGAGGCAATAATGAATCAAAGAAATACAGAAAACCATTCTGAAGCTGCCAATATGAGTATTTTTCTGACACAAGATCTGGAAGGACTTGATTAAAACCTATGTTAGGTTTCTCAGGAAACTCATCAGCCAATTGGAAATTCATGGTGAAGCTATCTCCTAGGAAGATGCAAAATCTTAAGTTGACTAGAAGTTTACCATCAGATTCTGGAACAATATTGCCTTGAATATGCGTAACAAGTGTTTCTAGATGCGTTGAGAATGGGGACGTTTTATACAATAACTTGAAGGTGTATAAAGCTGAGATTAAATAGCCAATCAAGCTCAAGTCGTCAAACTCTCAGAATGGGGCTTTTGTATCTTAAGATGATACTTGCACCCGCACACACCCCACCACACAAGTACTATTGATTAGCAGTTAATACTACTCATGATGTTCCTGCTGCTAGGTCAAAGGGACAGCTTCTTCCTCAACCTATGCTGATGATGTCATGTTTTCCTTCTTTGTCAATCAATCTAATAGTCTACAGTTGGACAATGAAGATCTAGAGCAGATTGATACTGATGATCTTGTAGTGATGGATATAAATGGCAGGGTGGCCATGCTTACCATGAGGGTGAGATATTCTTAAAAGACTTGAAGGGAATCTGAATTTCAAATGGCAAAGAAACTGTTGGCTTTGATAAGACAAAGGTTGAATGTTACAACTGCCATAGGAGAGGTTACTTTTCTAGAGAATGCAGGGCACCAAGGAATTAGGGGAATAGAAATGGAGATGCTCTAAGAAGGATTATACCAGTAGAGACTCCTGCAAATGCCTTGGTTGTTCAAGATGGGATATGTGGTTATGATTGGAGCTATCAAGCTGAAGAAGGACCCACAGACTTTGCTCTAATGGCCCTTTCTGTCTGCAGGTTTCATTTCCAGTATAATCAAGGCTCAAATACTGAGGTACCAAATTGCTCTAAAATGTTTAGAATCTTATCAATATCTTCAAAACAGTTTGATCAAACAACGTGATGAAGTTCTAAGCAATGTAATCTTGAAATATGCTTATCAAATTAGGCTTAGGATTCATTAGAAGCTTGAATTGTTATTCATCAAAAAAAATGAAGATGTTTATGCAGGAATGACATTTGTTTTTTGGGAAAATATGATGTTAAGGTAAGAGATAATTCTTTATAAGAGCTTAAAAATCAGTTAGAAGAGGCTTTAAAAGAAAAAGATGATTTAAAACTAAAATTAGAAAAGTTCGAATACTTATCTATGAAGCTAACAACTAATAAACAGTCAAAAAAGTGATAATAACAAGTCCGGTGTTGGTATTTGACAGTCAAATGATGAAAATAATGGCTTTGATTGTCAATATGGAATTAAAAGTGATAAGTGTTTGAAAGTGCATTTGATAGTAGTGGTGAATGAGAATTGAAGAGGAAATCATAATCAAGTTAAATGATAGGTTTAGAAGGTTGTTGGATATTCATGTAGTTCCCTCTCCCCCCCCCCATACATCTGGGAAAATACATGCCATCAAGACCTGACCTATCCTTTGCCGGATTAGTTTGATTATGTCTATAAGATAATTGTGAGTGAAACTATCTCTAGTGTGACTAGAATTGAATCAACTACATCTAAGTCTAGTCAAGGTTAGTTTGGAACAAACTATAGATGTTAGGGTCCTAGTGATCATATCATTGAAGAGTAGGAATCTAATAGTGATGTTGGATTGTCGTGGTTAGACCTTCATTTGAACAGAAATAAACCTAGATCATGCTAAAAATCAATTTTGGTAATATAGATGTAAAATTACTAGAAAATCTGTCATTGAACACACACCACATATAGGCAAGCTGAAAAAAAATATAAAAAAAATAACCTTAGGGGAAAAGTCAGAGTATAGGGTTTCGTAACTGGGAAGTCTTAACCATTTTACAAGGACCTGTAACTTTTATGATGAATTAAAATGGTTGGAAAATCTATGTTGAATAATATGGGAAGGGTTACTGGTCAAAGGGAAGTTAGACCAGTATGAAACAATGCTCAGAGGGTGAATCACCAAAATAAATTGACTCACCCACATCCTAAAAGAAATTTTGTTCCAACAGCAGTTGCAACAAAGTCTGGACTAGTGCCAGTTAATGCTGCTAAGCAAAGCTCTCCAAGAGTAGCAGCATCAATTAGTACTGCCAGGCATGTTAATACTGCTGCACTTAAACAAAAAGTAAATGCTGCATCGCCCACAAAATATTCTTATTTTAAAGCACATTTCACATTGATGAATGCCTTTTGACCAAAAATTGGCAGGCTTAAAGCCAATAATTTTATAAAATGGTTTATTAATGCTTAAGGTTAAATAATGTAACTAACTTTTTTTTTTTACTGGGCAGAAGTTAGTAGTAGTACTGCTGAGGGCAATAAGGGAAAATGCTGTTAACCGTCATCAGGCATGCTGGATTTGGAGCACCAACAGGGGAAAAGTAATAGACCATATCTCCAAGTAGTGGATCATACTTGCCTAAAAGTTTGACTATGTGATCCTCAAGGCAGGACTCAATTCAGTGATGGCTTGGGTCGCTCCAAGAGAAACTAATTCTCTTATTTTGACAGTGCTAGCGGTAATTCCACAATTGCTTTACAGGATCAAGGGATTTTTGATAGTGACCATGCTCTAGGATATGGACTGGGAACAAGTCCTCCTTACAGATTATCAAGACATTTGATGGTGGATTTGTTGCATTTGCAGGAAGTCCTAAAAGAGGTAAAATTACTGGAAAAGGTAAAATTAGGACTGGGAAAATTAGACTTTGAAGATGTATACTTTGTAAAGAAACTTAAGTTTAATCTTTTCTCTTTCTCACAAATGTGTGACAAGAAAAACAGTGTTCTTTTCACTGTGACATGAATGTCTCCTTGCTTATCTCGTGACTTTAAGGCTAATTGATGAAAGTCAAAGTATTGCTTAAAGTTCCCAGAAAGAACATCATGTATTAGTTTTGTTATAAAGAATTTGTTACTTCAGGAGGGTTGATTGTTTTAATTACAAAGGCGTACAATAGATAAGTTAATTTATGGCATATGGAGGCTTGGTCATATAACTTTAAAACATGAACAAACTTGTGAGGAGAAACCTTGTTAGAGGCTTACCTTCAAAGCTTTTTGAAAATTACCATTCTTGTGTTGCTTGTCAAAAGGGAAAGCAACACAAAGCCTCTTGTAAGACCAAGTTTGTAAGCTCTATCAGCCACCCCTTACAAATGTTGCCATATGACTTTATTTTGAGTGCCAAATTTGTAAGGAGTATCAATCACAAGATATATTGCCTTATTGTCACTGATGACTATAGTAGGTTTAGTTGGGTTTTCTTTTTGGCCACTAAGGATGAGACTAGTGGGATCCTTAAAACTTTTATAACTAGCATAGAAAACCAAATAAATCATAAGGTTAAAATCATCAGATGTGACAATGGAACTGAGTTTAAAAATAATGACATGAATCAGTTTTGTGGGATGAAAGGGATTAAGAGGAAGTTTAGTTTTGCCAGAACTCCATAACAAAATAGAGTTGCTGAAAGGAAAGAATGGACCTACTAATAGCTAGCAGCTAGGGACTTTGCTAGCAGATTCATTATTACTACTCATTTTGGGCTGAAGTACTAACTTGTTATGTTCAGAATAGGGTTCTAGTGACCAAGCCTCACAACAAGACACCTTATGAACTATTACTTGGTAGACCACCTAGTATAAGCTTTATGAGACCTTTTGGGTGTCTTGTGACTATTCTTAATACCTTAGATCCCCTAGGCAAATTTGATGAGAAGGCTGTGATGAGGGGTTCTTGGTTGATACTCTTTAAAGAGCAGGCCTTTAGGGTATGTTAATATTTGAACTTGGAAGGTAGTGGAGAATCTGCATATAAACTTCCTTGAAAACAAACCCAATGTTGCAGGGAGTGGTCAGAATGGCTCTTTGATATTTGGATTTCACTGGACAAAATCTATGCGAAAAATTACTGAAGAAAATCAAACTAATGGTGATGCAAGTATAAGTAAAAAGTTAATGTAGCAAGCTGGACAGGAGAAAGATTTCATGATTCATGATACTTACTGCTACCACTCATGCTTTTCAAATTCTCACTATCTTTAAGTTCTCTAGAGCACAGATAATAGGGATGATGATGAGGTTTACAGGAAAAGGAGATAATGATTAAATGAAGAAATGGTCAAAGATAAGGAATAAGGAGCTTCAAATAAAGAAGATGACCAGCATGTGCAAGATTTTAGAGCTGAATTGGATAATTTGCTTGTTCAACAGAAAGAAGGTTATGCTAACAACACTAACAGAGTTTCTACTGTTAATCCATCTGTTAGTGCTGCTGGACAAGGTTTTGATAATGCTGATGATCAAGAAAGGATTGATTTTTTAGCAGTACTAAGATGTTTAATACTGCTAGGGCCACAGTATTAATACATGCTAGTAAAATATTATATACTGTTGCTCAAATATTAAATACTGCTAGTCTATTCCTAATGATTCCAAGTATGCATCCTTAAAAAAGCAACTGGCATATTTGATGATGCATATGATGATAGAGAAGAAGTGGGTGCAGAAGCTGACCTCAACAACTTGGAAACAACCATGAATGTCAGTTCTATTCCCACAACAAGAATTCACAAAATCATCCCAAATGAGCATAATAAATTTGAGATTTGCCCATTCAGATCATAACAAGAAGGGATGTCACAACAAAATTTTAAAGAACTTGGGTTGAGTGAGCCTACATCAAATTGCAGAGGACGGAACAAATCACTAGATTATTCAAAAACTGTCTTTATTTGCTTGTTTCTCTCACAATAAACCCAATAAGGTGATACAAGCTCTTTGACAGATTCAAGCTGGATAGAAGAATGCAAGAGGGAGCTTCTGCAATTTAGACTTAAAAAGGTTTGGACTCTGGGTGGATCTTCCAAAAGGACAAGTGGGCTATTGGAAACTAATTGGCAGTGGGTATATAGAAACAAGAAAGATGAGAGAGGAATTGTAGTTAGAAACAAAGCAAGACTGGTTGCATAAGGTTATACCCAAGAAGAAGGAATTGATTATGATGAGGTTTTTGCTCCTGTTGCTAGGATAGAAGCAATCAAGTTATTTTTGGCCTTTGCATCTTTTATGGGACCATATTGTTGTACCAGATGGATGTTGTAGAGTGTTTTTTTATATTGGTACTATTGACGATGAGGTGTATGTGTGCAACCTCCTGGTTTGAAAGATCCCAGTTCCCTGATAAGGTTGATAAGTGAAAAAGCTTTACGGTCTACATCAAGCTCTAGAGCCTGGTATGAGACCGCTTGTCTACCTACTTATAGAAATGGATTTAGAAGAGGCACTATAGATAAAACTTTGTTCATCAAGAAAGACAAAGGTGATATCCTGCTAGTATATGTGTATGTTGATGATATCATCTTTGGGTCTACAAAGAAGCATATGTGTTGAATTTGAGCAGATGATGCACAAGAAGTTCCAGATAAGTTCTATAGGGGAGCTCACTTTCTTCTTAGGATTACAAGTACAACAGAAGGATGATGGAATCTTCATTAGCCAAGACAAGTATGTGGCTGATATATTAAAGAAGTTTGATTTTACCACTTTAAAGGCAGCAGGCACTCCAATAGAGACTAACAAGGCATTAAACAAGGATGAAGAATCTGAGGATGTGGATGTTCACTTATATAGATTAATGATTGGATCATTAATGTACCTAATAGCTTCTAGACATGACATAATGTTTGTGATAATTTGTGCTTTGCAAGGTTCCAAGTTAATCTAAAGTCTCACATCTTATGCTGTGAAGAGAATCTTTAGATACTTAAAGGTCAACCTAAATTGGGCCTTTGGTATCCTAGGATTCACCATTTGACTTGGAAGATTTTTCTGATCAGTTATTATGTGGAGCTAGCACTTGACATGAAATTCCACACAGGAGGTTGTCAATTTCTTTGGCACAAAAGGGTTGATTTCATGGCAATGTAAAAAGGACTATTGTTGCAAATCTACTACTGAAGACAGAGTATGTTGCTGCTGGCTAATTGTGTGGGCATGGTGTTATGGATCCAAAATTCAAATGCTTGATTATGGTTCAACTTCATGAACACCTAAGATTCACATTGATAATGGAAGCACCATTTTTATTTTGAAGAATCCTAGTGTTTACATTTAAAACCAAGCACATTGGAAATAAGGCACCCAATTTCATAAGAGATTCTTATGAGAAGAGTTGATTCAAGTGATCAAGAATCACACAGACCAGGAATGTTGCAGATCTTCTCACAAAGCTTTGATGTTAGCTGGTTTAACTTTCTGATATGCTCAGCATTGGATTACTTAATCATCTGAAGTATTGTTTGAGGGGGGGTTAATTAAAGATTGGATGAAAGGGAATGTTATTCAATTAAGCAGAAGTGGGTGAAGGGTCAGGAAATCCCACTGAACCCCAACACACATCCACAACTGTATCACTATCTAATCTTGAACCAATCACTGTTCTATCACAATCTTAACCCAAAAAGACTCAAAAACCTAGGAAAGCCAAAAGGACCACTGATATCTCAATCTAGTGGACCTATTCACCTTGTTGCAGATGAGACTGTCTATAAGGAGTGGGAAGACAGAATGGAAAGGGCTGCCACTACTGCTTCTAGCTTAGAAGCAGAGCAGGACAGTGGTAACATAAATAGGACCCAATCCATGGCAACACTTAATGAATCTTTTCCTCAGGGAACTGATTCAGGTAGTGGTCCCAGGTGACAAGATACCATATTGGGGGGGGGGGGGGGGATGTAAAAGCTTAACCAGGTTTGAGGCTGTACATCTAAACAAGTCAGTGATCACCTCTATCAAGAGTTAACACACTTGGAAGTGGGGAGGACAGCATGAAACTAATGGAATTGATGGAACATTATACAAAACTGTTTGAATTGTTGAGAAAAAGAAATAAGAGATATGGTGAGCTGAAAAACAGAAAGAGAGCTCTGTGATAAAAAAGAAAGAGTGAGATGGTGAGAAAAAGAAATGAGGGATTTAGTGAGCTGAAAAAACAGAAAGAGAGATTTGTGAGAATCTAATTTTTTAATGACACATGCTTGTTGGAACAGAATTTGAGGTTGATTCTGCTAGGTATCAACTTAACATGCCAGTATTAAGTTAGCACTGACCAGGTATATTTACTCTGTTGGGTAAAGTTATTAAGACTAGACTTAAAGTTACGTACCTGTTACGGCTAAAATTAGTAATCGGTGGGTGACCGTTAGTATGTTTGATGCCATACGAAATTTCTTAATTAAATTAGCCGTTGTGAAATTTCCACTCCAACAACTTCGTCTAATAGGTTTGGACTAATTGGACACATATTCATGATCTTTTTCTATAAAATCTTAGCTTTCTTCAGTAATAAACAAAAAATTTCATTCAGTCGGTCAAATCAAAACCCTAAGTGCTCTCTATATAATCTCAATTAACTTTGTCAAGCTCACATACTCTAATATACAAACATATCCCAGAACCCTAATCTAACTTCTCTTTATCAAATGGCGAATTTGGATTTCTGCGACAAGCACAACATGGTTGCCTACTTATAGAAGTCAGAAGGAAGTGAAGGATTTCATTAGATAATTGAATTTTCTATATAGTCACATTAGGTTATGCCCGCAATAAAAAGTTCCATCTATCTATGTCTCTTTATTAGGAACAGTTTTGGCAAACTGCTTCTGCAAGCACATTTGAGAATAGAGACATGGAAATTACTGCTACAATAGATGGAAAAGTCAAGGTTGTTTCTGAGGCATCTATTAGAAGACATCTCAAGTTATAAGATTCTGATGGTATTAGTACTTTGCCTACTTCAAAATTTTGTGAGCAACTTGCTCTAATGGGGTGTGGTACAAAGTCTGATAAACTTAACTTTTAAAATTAGAACATTTTTCCCCTCAATGGAAAAATTTTTTGATTCTACCACCTTCACTGCTAAGTTCTAAAGAAAATGCTGGCACAATTTATGTAGCTATTATAGCAACTGCTATCATTTCTTGGGCCACAATACATAGAACCTTTAATATTTCCAATAATTGATTTTGATGCCATGGTTTAAAAACTTGGCTAGTAAGACAAAATTTTTGATGTCATCCAAGATTTTACAAATTTTTTTGATACAAGCACAAGAGATTGCTTTCATTACCCTATAAAAGACTTTATTATTGCTCCTTGACTGGCTGGATTCAAACCCGTAAATTATATATAATATATAACAAAAATTTAAAAATATATATCTAAGTGTAAAAACCAACAAAGTTCAATGAAACCGAGCTGAATAGTATAGATGCTTTCCCGGGTGTTTATCCCATAGACGGGCTGGGAAATGGTAAAATCGATATGATCGGAAGATTTGTGAGTTTGAAGGAAGGAATGAGTTTTGGAAGTTGAAAAAGTCAAATTAAACAAAACGAACTAAAACGGTTAATAAAACCCTAAAAATTATGAAATTTATCTATGAAAACGATAGGCCAGAAGATCCCGAACAAAAGGGGGAAAACCTAAATCTTTAAAATAAGCCTACGAAGAAATTTTTCGCTTTTTTTTTTTTTAAATTTTTTTTTAAACCCCCCACTCTATGGACCAAATAACGAAGAATGTAAAAGACTAGATCCGAAAAACGAGAGTTCGTTTTTTCTAAAATACGAGTCAAAAAAAAATCCCGAACACCGGACCCGTTCTTTAAAAGTTGACATTGTAAAAATGACCCTACGAAAAATTTTATATTTTTCTACAAACTAGATGACAAAAGAAAATTTTCTAAAAAAGCAAAATATTTTTTTGATAATTTTTGTATTTTTTATGAATTAAATAAACTTTTTATCTAATTAAATTATAAAAATATTTAAACTTTATTACAAATTCTTGAAAAATTTACAAAAAAATACTAGACTTTATAAGGTATCCTACGAAAATAAGAATTCACAAATAAGATCGACAGTAATAGCCCGGAAAATAAGCTTAAACAGCTTATTAGCTGTTTTGGGACAAAATGTACATAAGTTCACATTGCCCTTGAGTCTTTAACGAAAAAGACCCAAGGGCGCAGTGGTAAGTGTGTTAGTAAAAGGGGGTTTGTATCGAGAGGTCCCGGGTTCGAGTCTTGCTCACCCGGGCCTCTTGTCTTTCCCCCTTTTTTTTATTTTTCGAAAAGTATAGGGTAGAAAGTGTAAAAGGGGAAGTAAAGGGTAGGCGGTAAATGAAACATATTTTACAATATATAGGTAACGGGTAACCCTACACTATGAAGAAAGTACAAAATAGACCCTATGCTTAGGCTTAATTTTTGGCTTATTAAAATGTGTGAATCAGCAAAACTTAAAACTTTACAAATTATAGATGAGCTTATTCCTCCTTAACAACTTTAATAAAGACACTTTGAGATTTAATCAAACAGAATAAGGTAGAAAATAAGCACTTTGGTTCTGTTTACAGAAAGTAAGCTTTTACTAGCTTTTTATAATTTGAGCTTATACCTAACTTATTATTGTAGGAACTGAGAAACAAAAGCATTTATTGTAGCTTAAGATATGTACTAGAGATGTCCTAAACTAAAATTAACCATGCTTTACAAAAATTACTGAAAATTATTCTGAAAATGTGAAGTTCTAGTTTAAAAATGTTGAGGATATACAACGCATTGGTGTTGTTGCTGGTGCAATTAGTGGTAATGCATATGTGCAGGCTAGAGATTTTGGAAATTAGGATTCTTTAAAACCTACTAATGAGTTAGCACTTAACCTAAGTTAAAACATGTTTGAACAATTTAAATGTAAGTTAATTACTTATTTTCAAGTGATTTTCTTGTGAAAAATCCCCTGGTGCTAGGCTAAGGATTTTAAACTCTAAACTTGGTAAAACTAGATTCTAACCTTTAAAACTTGCTTAAAACTTGCTATACTACCCTAACACAACTGAATGAAGAGTTTTGATATGAAAACTTTGACTTTAAAAGTCAAATACCTCTAATGCCAAACACTCCCTTATATAAAACTGTCAAACTAATTAAGCTTTAAATCCTATTTATCAACTAAAACAGCTTATTCTTTTTATCTACTTCTACTATATCTAAACTATTTAAGCTATTTTAACACTAAAAAGCTAAGCTTATGTAAAGAAATAGGCTAGTTACTCTATGAAGCTATTGTACTAATTATGACAGAAATGAAGATTTAGGAAACTAGATGAATTCTAACTACAAAAATTTAAATCAAAAGCATATTAATCCAATTCAACAAGTCTAAACAGAAATATGGCACAAAGAAGATAAGGTAATAAGATATTGTATTAAGCTCATGTTTTAACTAAATTGAGTTTTTTAAAGATTTTAAAACCTGAAAAATTGTTGGAGTCTAAGCACAAGAGGCCACTCTTTAGAGTGAATGACCTCAAAAGCTTAATCCTAAATGGATGGCACCTTGCTCTCTAAACCTCAATAAGCTTGAACTTGGCTTATTTCTCCTTTAAGCTTCCCAAATTGAACTATGTTAACTCAAGTGAGATGTTTAGATGTAAGATGAGTAATATGAGTAAAATGAATGCTTAAGAAACAGAATTTGGACTATAATTTGAGCTTTATGAGAAAGAATAAGCTCAAGATGAGCTTTTTAAGAGTTATTTGACTAAATGTTGACTTTAAAATCGACACACAAATGATTAAGAAGACGTGCGTAAACTGAATTGAAGAAGATACAGAGTTAGTACAACAGTAACAAAAAGCTTAAAAGCTATTTTAAAAACTTGAACAGAAAAAAATTGCTTAAATTGAAGGAAAATACAAAATGAAAATAAAAAACAGAAAAACAACTAACTACCTCCTTTTTTCTTCTGTCTTCTTCTTCTTTTATAAGCTCTTCTGTGTTTGTTGTGTGAGAGGGGGAAAAACAACAATTCTCGGCCTTCAAATTTCTTCAAAAAAGCAATCTTGGACCGTCGATATGAGCCTTATTGGGGGATGTGAGATTGCCACAATGGGGACTTAGGGTTTAAGTGTGGAGGGGGAGAGTTTAACATGGGTTTTTTTGAGGTTTGCAGGGTAGAAGAGAGAGTGGTTACCCGTGACGTGGGTTTTGGGTTCAAAAAGGGCGGGAAAATGTGTTGTAGGGTTTGGGGTGATAACAGAGTTAGGTTTGGGGGGGGGGGGGGGTGGGGGGTGGGTTGGGCACAAACTCGGTCCTGATGGTGCATATGTTCTTGCACAATTCGTCCTTGTTGTTTAAAATTTTTGGGGGACTTGGCAAAAACAAGTCCCCCATGAGTGTTATGGGTCATAGTTGCATCACTCGTCCTTGTTAGAAACAATCTTGGGGACTTGGAAGAACAATGTCCTTGGAGTGTATCTTTGCAAATGACAGATTGCCACCCTTGTCTTCTTTTTTCGCTTTTCTTCTTTTTTTATAAGTTTAGGGATTGACATTTTCAGTCCCTAAACTTATATTTCTTTGACTTTGGCTCGGGGTTGACTTGGGCTTGACTTTGTCTTTGACCAGGTTGACTTTTCTGTTGTCTTTTTGTCTTGATTGGACTTTCCGGCTTTTGATTGGGCTTTGTCTTTCAACAGTTTTTTCCATTTCGAGTTGGTTTTGTCAATTTGGCTTTGTTTTTCGTCCTTTTCTGTGTTTTCCGTTCCTGCACAATACATTAGCAGGAACAAGCATAGATTGGCTATTTTAAGTCCGATTTTGGTTATTTTAGCTCGTTTTAAAGGGTAAAGGTATTGGTGTAATTAAGCAACATTACCACTCCTACCCTTACTTAAAAATTGTTTAGCAATTAGAAAAGAGCTTCCAAGGGATTATGGGGTGGGACACTTCATTGCTTACAAACAAATTCTTGTTTCAGGGTCAGATTTTACAGAGGTGAAGGATCAACAATCCAGTTAGTCCTTCACACACCCATTTGTGCTCCATCCTCCTCACACCACCCAATTCACACCCTCTATGCAAAATAACCCAGTTGCCGAAGAAGCTGCTACATGCCTCATGATTCACTCTCCTAATGAGTTAACTCACTTAGAAGTGATGAAGGGCAGTATAACCTTAATGAATTGACGGCTTCTTTGTTACAAATATCTAAGAAAGTGGGAGACTTTGGATATTCCGACTTTTAAAGCAGGACCAAACTGGAACATTTATGCTGCTAACACTAAGCATATCATCGAAAGTAAGAAGTTGAAGACACAAAGTTAAAGTCAAGCAAAGCTAGAAGAGGGTCAGACCTTGTTGTTTTTAGAAAATGAAGATGAGGTGGAGGATTCTTCCAAATAGGGGAGGAAGATTGCTCAGATTGATGAAGATGAGGGAATTACTCTAGTCAGTTGAGTGACAGACTCAGAGAGGCCAATGAGCATGATTTTGTGGGAATTTGATTTTGAGTTTTTTGCTCTCTCCTGAAGAAGATTATACTGCTGAGCCTGATATTAGTACTGCTAATGTACCAGTTAGTACTGCTGGTGCAGAAGTTAGTACTGCCAGCCCTGAAGTTAAAACTGCTGCTGAAAGTTTAGTGTATATCATAAGAAGTGCAACAAAAAGAAAAGATAAAGGCAAAGCTATTATGAAAGAAGTTGAACCTGTTTAGAAGAAGACAAAGTTGTAACTAGAGCAAGAAAGACTTGGGTTGGAAGAAGCTCTGAGATTACAAGAACAACTTGATAAAAAAGAAAGGCAAAGGATAGCAGAGTTCATGAAGAAGCTAGCATTTTCAATGCTGAAGAATGGGATAACATACAAGCTCAAATTGAAGCTGATGAAGAGTTAGCACACAGGTTACAAGCACAAGAAAGAGAAAGATACTCTGAAGCTGACAAGGCAAGATTACTTGTAGAGCTTATAAATGAAAGAAAGAGAAAATTCGTCCAACAAAGAGCTGAACAAAGAAGGAACAAGCCCATGACTCAAGCTCAACAAAGGACTTACATGTGTGATTATATCAAGAATATGGGAAGTCACACTCTACAACAATTGAAGAAACTTTTCTTTGATGAAGTCAAGGAGTTATTTGAGACCAGAATGAAGAGGGTAAATACTTTTACTCCAATGGAGAGTGATGATACAGTTCCTAAAGTTGTAGCTGGAAGTTCAAAGAGAGATGTTGAACAAAAACTTAATCAAGAAAGTTCAAAGAGACAAAAGATAGGAGCTGGCTCAGAACCAACTAAAGAATCAAAAGATGAACTGTCTCAAGAACAACTACAACAGCTAATGATCATAGTGTCAGAAGAAAGGATGAATGTTGAAGCCCTACAAACCAAATACCCAATCATTGACTAGGAAGTTTATACTGAAGACTCAATAATGTATTGGAAGATCATCAGAGTAGGTAATCACACAAAGGTATATTAGATCTTTGAAGATATGCTGAAGAATTTTGACAGGGATGATCTAGTCAAACTATGAAGTCTAGTTCATGAAAGATTCAACTCAACAGAACCTACTAAAGATAAAGAAAGAGAACTTTAGGTAGAGTTGAAGAGGTTTTTTGAACCAGATGATGATGATACTCTATGGAAGCTTCAAAGGTATATGCATGATCCTTTGAAATAGAAGTTATATGATACATGTGCTGTTTATCATGTTTCTACAGAGAGAGGACATGATAATTTCATGCTGGTTGAGAAAGATTATCCATTGACAAGAGCACTTATGACTTTGATGCTGAGTAACAAGGTGCAAGTGGATGAATATTCAGTGATGGCAGATGAGCTTTTAAGAAAAATCTTTATACTAGCAAACAGACCAAGACAATAAAGTGTTTGGAAGCATCCTCTCAGCACAAATGGTTTAATTCAGAGAAACTTGTAGATTTGAATGACAATCACAAGTTTAGGGGAGGATTGTTGGGAATTAAGGGCTTCTACAACTTTGTAATGCTGGTTCAACTTAGTACTGTCATGAGAAAACTTACTACTGTCAAGCTTAGTTAGTACTGCCAGTACAAATTGTTAGTACTGCCAGTTTATTAGTACTGTTAGTTAGTAGTGTTTGTTATATAGTTAGTACTGCTAAAGTGATATGCATGAGTTATATTAGGAATAGATATGCATGATCACTTGACGCGTTTTGTAAGCCCATTAGGGTTTCCTTGGTGTATAAAAGGAACTCTAAGGCATAGATCTAGATATCACTTTTTCATATTAGTATTTATAGTTTGCATAGCAATCATAGTTATTATTCATAGCTATTTTGTAATTCAAAATAGTATTCAATATATTAAAAGTTTAGTAAAGATCTTGTTTTACTGTTTCATTGTTCTTTTTAGTATTGCAAACTAGATTCTGCATAGTTTGTGATATTCTTAATCTTAGTTTCTACTATAGTTGTCTTGGATCTATCTAATATAACTAAGCTTTAACAAGCTAAGTAAGATCTGTCAAGAAATGATCAACATCACTTATGATTTTTAAAGTAATAAATATGTATCGATTTTCATAAATTCTATTAATCAAATGTGATTCTAATATTTAGTGTGATTTTTGATCTGTTAAGGATTTCACATGTGATTTTTTGACTTATTGTTGTTTTTTTTCAGGGGTGGAAATTTAAAAAAAAAGTTCGTCGAAAGTATATAAAAGTACCCGTCTATAGAAAGATAATTTATTTCTCTTCGCGATGGTATTAATAATTTACGTCAAACGAATAAAAACTACACCATCGCGTCGAGTAGTTTTTTATCTTCTATAAGGCGGGCACTTCTATATATACTTTCGACGAACTTTTTTTTTTATTTTTTTATCCGTCACGTCTTAAAAAATCACATGTGTAATTTGTTATCATAGTCACATGTGATTTCGTTAAAATCACATGTGATTTTTTCAGACGTGGCTGAAAAAAATAATCGAAAAAAAAGTTCTTCATCGAATAGTTATAGAAGTGCCCCTCTATTGAAAGATGATTTAATTCTCGTCGCGATGGTATGTTTCGTTTTGCATAACGATTAACGGGTTGTGAGATATTTAATTTAAAAAAAATAGGATGAAAGTGAGTTTTTTAATTAAATTAAAATAGAAATTAATCTAAACCATTAGATGGAAATAAAATGGAGGGTTGAGATGAAGTGGATTATTCTTTAATTAGATTGTGTTCTATATAGAACTTTTCTCTTGATAGTAAAATAATATTTTTTATGCTTTGAAAATAAGACAAATCTTGTTAAAAAACAAGTTTTGAAAACCCGCGCTTCGCTGCGGCAAGTTTTGATAAAAAAATTCGGATAAGCGTTTTTTTAGTTGTTTATTGTTTTAAAAGTTTTTGGTTACCCGCGCGTTGCCGCAAGAACATCATATCAAATGCTAACAAAGCTACAAAGCACCCTTATTCATGTGTAGCTCGATGCCGCATTAAGGTCTAAACAATAGAGTCTGCCGTTGGGTGTAAGCCTAAAATATGGATACCATAATACGTGCCAATCTTATGTTACGCATAAGAATCCAATAAGTGTAAAATAAAGTTCTGACTTTGTAACAAAGTCTTATGAGCTTACCTAATAAATCAAATAAATGATTCTACTAAACTTTTATATTGAAACAAAAGATAAGTTTACATTGCATATATAGAAAAGGACGTTTCAATACTCTATATCTATTTAGTTTATACAAACATCTTGTAGAATTATTATACAAACTTACAAACACACCAAAGACAATAAATTACAACAAGGCCTCATAGATGCATTAATGGAATAAACAATTGCAGCGAGGACATCGACATCTACCAACATCCTTTGTAGATCATCCACACTCATCTGATTTCTTTTCGAGATATTGTCATCATTGTATCCAATCCATCTATTTACACATTATTTTGAACACTAACATCATCAGGTATAAGCATTTCAAGCATATTAGTAGACATTCCTCCTCGGCTATCTTTACAAAAAAAATGCCTTTCCTCGTCACCAGCTAAGTCATCCATTCCTTTAATATAACAAACTTCAATGATAATTAAAAAAATAGTAACAAAATTGTACTAACCAATGAAACAAAGTACCTTAGTTGTTGCAGAAAGAAACTATTACAATTAAAATGAAATAGTTTTTTTTGAAGAAATTCCTATGTTGCCACATCAGTACCAAATGGAGAGCGTTGAGCCCCAAATGGGTTGGCGCTAAATGCAGATGGTGATTCACTAAACACTAGACTAAATGAGAAACTAAATGATAAATCTAGTAGACCAAAAGTAGTGTGGGCAAAGAAACCAAACGGTGGAGAACGACAGTATTACTTGAGATCATTGTTACGCAATCTTGGCTTTTAGAAATTTTTCTAATGGTAGAAGATGAGATCAATGTTACACAATCAGACCTGTTCATAAGGATTTTTCTAATTTTTTTCATACTTTATCCAGTTGACCCTTGACCACAGTAGAGACCGCCATAGGTGAACACATACCAACAAACATCGTAGCTAGCGAAATGGCTATTGCCAAGCTCATTGATATCAACTGCTAAATCAAGAAATCCTAGCAATTACCGTCTAAGTTATATTATAAAAAAAGATGTCAGCGTCCTATGTGGAAAACTGCACCAACGTTTACCTGTACAAACCCACACCTATTTACGACCTATTTTATTTGTTTAATTGCTTGACTCCTTTTATCCATTTTGCAACCCACACATGGTGCCTTTTCTCGTTATTATCCACCACAGTATTATCATTGTATCCATAATTAAGAATTCAACACCTTTAATGCGTGTTATGTATAGATGTATAGAACAATGCGCCATCTTTTAACCCATATACATATGCAATCTTTTCGCTAAAGTTTTATATTAGATGTTTATAGCGATTTTATGCTTTATTCATTGTAGGAATGAAGGATAATATGCATACACTTATATACTACAAACAGTTTATCAGCCTAATGTGAAAATCTTAGTAAACTTTTGTTTACTATATGCTTATTCGTTGCTTTATTCTATACTTTGATATTTATTAAAGCGGGTTTGAAATTCCATTGCGAACAACAGAGAACTGCGTTATTAGATGATATTCTTTTCACCTAGAATTTCATAAAACATCATCTAATATTAGGGAGTGTTATCCCAAACTTTAGTTTTTTTTTATTACTTCTATAGTTTCATCTGTATGTTTGTTAATTCATCTTTGGTCATCAAAATCGTGTGGGTATAACAAAACATAAATACAGAATTTTAGATTTTAGTTATTTGATAATATAGCTTTTTTGACTTGCTTAGTGTTGACTTTATTGAAACGGGGTTATCGTTCATATTTACCTTAGAATCCTAAAGGAATCACTTATTTATGTTGGTTGGAAGGTTACTTTCTTTTGAGTTTGCCACTCTCACATGCATTCCAGGTATTATTGTAAAGGCTTGAAGAGGACAAAGATATATTACCTCTTCAATTGCTTTACAACACCAATGTTCCCTATCTCGACATCCTGCCTTAACTTTATTATCCATTACTGTATAGTGCAGAACCTCATCTCTGCCAACAACTGACAAGCATGATATTATATATCATAAATACTAAGCGTATCGATTCCAAATTTACTAAGTCCATACTTAATGTAGCAAGCATTACGAATAGTACCTCCACACATGCAATAGATATCAGAACCTGAACAAATCATATTGTCAACATGATACCTATAATTAATTACCCCCATGCATAAACAATATGATCTGTCAAGTAGCAAATGTTGTCCGGCTTTATTACCATATAGTATAGCAAGTACGTTACTACGCATGGAAAACGAAGTCAACTGGGCTTCATTTACTGTTGTTGTAACAACCGTAAACTGCATATAATATGAGTCGATGCTATCAAGAAAGTCTATAATGTAAATGATAGAACTTCAAATTAAAACTTAATTTAAATCATAAAAATCAATTCTGAGATCGGAAAACATTATTGTCAACATATAATGGATTACTAAATTTTACTAAATGGGTGTTTGGAAGCTTATTTTCTAGGCCTATGGGGTTATCTGATTTTGAAAAAGCTCATAAGCTCTCTTTTGTGACTTATTAGCTTCTCAAGTTGAGCTTATAAGCATAGAAACAAATGAGTTTATAAGCTTCTCGATTTTAAATAAGTTCATAGGCCCAAAAACTAAGCTAATCGAAACACCCCTAAAGTATCACGTCTTATAGAATTCCTTGGTTATTGCCAAGTTTAAAGAAAGATACATACCAATTTTGATTTTAGGTGCTTGGAAAAGCTAATTAACCTTCAACTTATGGACTTATACATGGCATTAGTCAATTGCATCAACCACTTCCGCGATGAAGCTTGCTTCAGACCTGGAAAAAGAATTATAGTATAAATATAACAGGATATCAAAGGACTATCTTTGTGTTTGACTAATATTGTACATGTTTATAGTGTTTTGTTACTAACCTCGGTACTCAGTACTATCATTTCTCCATTACATAAAATAATAAGATTAAACTAAGAATACATTTCTTGGTTCCAGGGCAATTGGGTTTTTGTTTTTTTTTTTTGCATAGATACTAAAGTTCAGCAGAAAAGCCGAAATGAAAGGAAGAGAATCGAACAAAAGAATCCGGGGGATGGATACAAAAAATATGTACTTAGGTCTAGGTATTAAAGCTCCTATATCATAATAGTTTAATCACTGCACGAACATCTATTCAAGCTAAACACCCCATAAGTATACAAACTTCCTCAAATAAATAGTTAAATACGAATGTACTTTTATCATTTTTCCTGTTTTAGTCATTATACTTTTCTGTACATGTAAATAAACTGAATTATTTCGAAAAAGGGTGCCTTCAAGCTTTCAAAATGTAAATTAGCTGGTAGTGAAACGAAAGAATTACATGATACCATTCAATAAAAAGAAGAGCATAAGAAAGTTTATACATGAAAACGGGGGTTAGTCATGATCCACAAAATTTATTATAACAATCTCACTTCAGATGAAACTTGATATATATTTCACTTACAGGTCATACTGCTGATTAGCTATATAGCTCATGTATTTGGTCAGTTCACTCTTCATTTCATCAACCTTCCTGCAATCGTAAACTATAAAATTCAAGATTAACTATAATTCACAAAACTATGTTTCTACCAGGCCACTCTGGTCTTGAAGGAATTATTTTTGTCAGATATGAAACTGTCGTGCAACAGGCAATAATAGAGCAAAATCAAATATAAGAAAAAAACAGGCAAGTAGTTGTGATATTGGTAATGTGTGCTTAACACCTCAAAACAGTTTCATCTAGAAACTTTATGGCTTATGTGATTTGGGAATAAGCATATACGCACTCAAATAAGCAATCCATAACACATTTGATATTGAGGTGTTTGCTTAAACTTATCTAGCTTATGGGCTTATTGAGTGTTTGAAAAGCTAATAAGCTCACAATTTTGGCCATATGAGGTTATCCCAATTATAGCGTATCAAAGTTTATAAGGTCAAGCTGATAAGCTCATAAGGCCAAAATTGTGAGCTTATTAGCACATCACTACTTCTGCGACAACACCGCACATAACAGAAGTCACTTAAACACTCAAACCTGTAACATAAACCAATGAAACAGTTTCAATTTCAATCTACTTGATATTTTTAAACTCGTCTTAAGCCCTTAACCCGACTCAACTATATAATTAACATTTGAGCATATATTATCTATACTTGACAGCACACTTCATCGACACGCGACGCCTTAACCAAAATAATCGAGAACAGTCTCTGAATCTGAAAATCAGTTCACATCTACATCAAACCTATGCTATTTATTTTAAAGCAGAAAATCATAGGTAAAACATTTTGCGACTTTATTTATACCATTAGTAACTCATTACCTCATGTGGTGCTGCGCACAGTAAGTAAAAGCAACGATTACTTCTTTCAAGTCAGACATTTGACACGCACTATCTGAAGTATTCATAGTATCTCTGTCCAAATTCTCGTTGACCCTATAGATGCCAAAAACCCACCAAGACAAACATTAATTAACCTAATTCAAGCCAGAAAGTTACAGAATAAGCTGATCACTTAAGAACAAACTTCCAGAAAGTAAAATTATGCTTAAAAGAAAAAAACGCTTATTCAGAAATCTCGTCTACATTTTATACTTAACATAGCATCCGTATAAAATACATTCATTTCCAAAAATAAAGTTAGAGTTGTGGTAATCCCAAACACCCTTCAAGTATATGTTCAAACAAAAACGTGATCACTAAACCAATAAGCACAACAAACACCGTGTAGATTTTTTATAAAAAAATATACCTTTCAAAATTATAACCAAAAGCAGCAATCTTTAACTTTTTTCCAATTGAAGGGCTGGTAGAACTGCTTATAATCCCATGTGCCGCACTATGTACCCTACATTATAATTATTCAAATTACCATGACTTTAGCAAAACATACTAAAACGCACAAAAGCACCAATCTTTAACATCATATCATAAAAACCAAAATCAGTACATATTATGACATAAAAATACCAAAAAAATATATTTACCTTTACTAAGCAGGTTGTTCAAACAAATGTGTAGAAGCACTAAGGATTCAAGGACCTATAACATGCGACACAAAATTAAGCATAATTAAACCGAAAACCACGAAATCCCAACTTAACGAAACCCTAATTACCTAACTCAATTAGGTCGAAAAAACCCAATTCATCACTAATACACATAAAATAGGTAAAAAAATCAACCCTATAAAAAACCTTACTTCTAGTGTAAATTAATGATAATCTCAAAATTAAGGTTTATAAACTTACAAAATAGATTAGGATTCTTTGAATCTTCATATTAAACAACCGCAGTGGATCACATCAACAACCTTCTTTAACACCTTATTCTCCCTATCCATGTGTGTGTGTGTGTTTTTGGGTGGTGAAAACGATATAGAAAAATGAGATTGAGATAATGGAGAAAGGTGGGAGACACGTGTTTTGTTCCTCAGTTGGAACGATGGGGGAAGAAGAGATTGGGAGGGCGTGTGTGTTTTTTTCGTTTTGTGGCTGCCTGAAAAAATGGGCGGTTGTTTGTATCATCTAATGAAGGAGCGGTGGATGCAATGGTTTGATTTTTTTAAGTGAAGCAGATGTAACAAGATGTAACAGAAGAACACGTATCTTCCTATCACACAGACTAATATTTGTTTAATAATAGACTATTGTTCATAAGATTAGTTTAATATTTTAATATTGTTCATAAGAGTAATAAAAAATAAGATGTGAAGGAGGAGACAACACGGAAAATGTATAATTAATGAAACAAAAATAATACACCTGATAACAAAGATTTGCAATATGTTTCAGCAGGTAACTAGATATGAAAGATACTGATAACAGTTTTAAAATAGCATTTTTGTGGTAACCTTATGCATTTTTACATGTTGGTCTGGTGAGTTAAATTGATGATTCAAATCATTCAGTCACCTAGTACTACATAAATATTTAACGAGAATCATGTTGGTATTCCACCCGCAATCCACATGCATGTCACATCGTGTGAACTACTATTTGGAAATGTGTTTTAACTAAACTAATACTGTAATTAATGACAATTCCATTACAAAAATAATACTCCTTCTGTCCCAATTTACTTGTTCACTTTTGACTTTTGAAGTCTTTTTATTCGACTTTGACCTTAAATTATTAATTTTGTGTTATACAATACTTGATGAAAATTATATCAAATGAAAATATATTTAAAACCCAACATATTTATATATTTTGCATAAACTATTATATAACACAAAATAAATAATTTAAGGTCAAAGTTAAATATAAAAGACTTCAAAAGTCAAATGTGGACAAATAAATTGGGACGGAGGGAGTAAAGAGAGGCAGCGTCAATTCTATATATGTGGATACCATATTGGCATGTGACACAGAACGGAAGCGTGCTATAAACTCTAACTAGGGTTCAAGACGAATCACAAAGGGATAAAAGACTAAAAGTCGTTAATTTTATTGATTATTGAATATTGAATGACTAAACAATAAACCAAAGCTCTATATTTATAGGAGAACTAAACTTGGGAAAAAAAGTTTAGAATAATAAAAATATAGAAACCAAATAAAAGTCAATAAACAAAATATGGAAACCATATTTTGTTATTAATATAAAAATTCTTCATCTTTAAGGTTAATTATTTTTAGAAACCATATATTACTCCGCCAGCTTTTGAATCATGTCCTCATCAACATGTCTACGGTTTGAACATGCATCCGGCATGCCTGTACGTAATTATCAAGTTACGTAAGACTAGCTAGTGTAACACAAATTCAAGGCTAGTGATTTGCACGCACAAACTTTTGATTGAGACACTCAATGTACAAGCAGTTAAAGTACACTGTACAAGCCTGTAATGCACAGAAAAGAGTGTCCCAATCAGAAAAGTGAGTGTGCAAATCAATTCCCCAAATTCAAAGACTTGAATGATCAGATTGACATAACAACAGTATTATGTTATGACGTTATGAAAATATATTTATTACTAATATATATATATTGAGAAGAATAAGAAAGATTTTTAGCCACACATTTTAAATAGGAAAGAGAATTTTAAAGGGAGATGCATGCATTTTTATAGGTGCATCTGAAATGCATTTTTATAGGTGCATCTGAAATGCAGGCTGTATTAAAAAAAATGCAGACTTTTCCCCAGCGAAACTTGTTACTAATTTAAAAAAAAAAGTATCCCCAGCGACTTGTTGCTGGGGAAACTTGAAACTAATTTTTTAAAAAAAGTATCCCCAACGACATGTCGCTGGGGAAACTTTAAACTAATTTTTTAAAAAAGGTATCCCCAGCGACATTTCGCTGGGGAAACATTGGTCTAAATATTTTTAAAAATTATCCCCAGCGACATTGGTCTAAGTATTATGTTATGACGTTATGAAAATATATTTATTACTAATATATAATATATATATATTGAGATATTTAATGAAACAGTGTTTCTCAATAATTGATACATAAACTATTAGAAGGTGGGGCAGGGACGAACGTCAATAAATTGGACCGAAACGAGCAAGTAATTTTCATCCTTGGTTGCTCAAACTTACAGAGACCATGACACTTAGTGGCAAAAGAGTTGCTCAGATAAAGATCAAGTCGGAGGGTGATGTTTTTCACACTACAAGAAATAGGAGAACAGGTGACGAACTTTCCCCAGCGACATATGTCGCTGGGGAATGTTCACTAAACGACAAAAATAGATCCTACGTGGCATCGATTCTCGTAGAAAATTTGGTCAAAGTTTTCGTAACTTTTCCCCGGCGATAAGCTCGTTAAAATTTGACCAAATATTTCTACGTAAAACGGGGCGGGAAACTTTCCCGCTTAATTTTCCCCGGCGACATGTCGCTGGGGATTCATTTGTTATTTATAAAAGAATAATAAGGTAATTACGTTTGCAAGTAGTCCGTGGACAAATGTTTCCCCAGCGACATGGTCGCTGGGAAATTATTATTAATAAATATAAAGTTTATATTTAATATCACACAAAATATTTTAAAAATAAAAAAAGAACAGTTTCCCCGGCGAAATGCGCCGGGGAATAGTTTATTAACAATTCAAATTTTGATATATTTATCACAAATATATCAAAACTATATTTTTTACTAAAAGTTTTATTAATATATCAAAACTATATTTATTAAAAAACTAGAGTTTTTAATAATTAATATTTAAAAAATATATTATTTAAAATTATTTTTTATAAAATAATTTCGCCGGGGAAAACGTTGACTTGTTGAACTTTTAATTAAACTATAAACTACGTTTTTTAGGTTTGTTTCTGTCCGATATTCCGTATATTGTAACAAAAAATATATATACGTTTTTAAGGTGATATCGTTATACATAAACACATTCATATCATAAAAGTTTAAACAAAGTCTCCATATACAATAAAAAAACATATGAATTACATTGCAAATGACAAACTACTCGAAATCATACGAATTTGGACAGTGCAGGCGGAGTGGGGGGGGGGGGGGACAAACTAGGGGGGGGCGGGGGGGGGGGGGGGCGCAGAGGATGAGTTGTGTTTGGGTCCGGAGGTTTCCGAGTTTGTGGGGGGGGGCGTGGGGGGGGTGAGAGCGTGGCTGAATGTATAAACCATACCATATCGACTCGTCCGTTGAACGTCTAATGTATAACCATACCATATCGACTCGTCCGTTGAACGTCTAATGTATAACCATAACATCTCGACTCGTCCGTTGAACGTCTAATGTATAACCATACCATATCGACTCGTCCGTTGAACGTCTAATGTATAACCATAACATATCGACTCGTCCGTTGAACGTCTAATGTATAACCATACCATATCGACTCGTCCGTTGAACGTCTAATGTATAACCATAACATCTCGACTCGTACGTTGAACGTCTAATGTATAACCATACCATATCGACTCGTCCATTGAACGTCTAATGTATAACCATAACATCTCGACTCGTCCGTTGAACGTCTAATGTATAGAAAGGTAGACTTTATGATGAGTATATTCAGAAGCGACTCCAAGTACTCAGATATGTTTAAGGAGTTTGAGTCGGGCGGTGCTAGCGGGAGTGGCGGGTGTGGTGATGACGAGGAGAGTGGCGATGATGAGGATGACGACGGCGAGAGATAGTTGTGTTATATATTATTAGTATGCTACATTGGTACTTTAGGTTCATGACATTTAAACACTTGTTTCCCTATCCTATCATGTTAAATATTGACTTGTATAGCCTCGTTTATGACTAGGAAGCCCCATTTTGTAGACTTATTCGGATTTTAGATACATTATCTTTATTATCTTTTGGTTTTTGGTACAAGGTTGTGATGTATCTGTATTTGGCGGTTGATCCGTTTACTTTGGTATTTGTGATTTTGGTACAAGTTGTATTGAGGTATCTATAACAGGTTTTGGTACAGGTTTGTTATTTGGTAGATTTTTTCCGGAAAAATTCCGGAAAAAAATATGGGAAACGGCCTGCTGGTGCAGAGGGGGCGGATTTTAAAAAGGAGGCAGACGTTGTCGCGAGTAGGCGGAGGGGGGAACGTTGTGTACTGGGGGGGTGGGGGGGGGGGGGGGTGGGGGGGGTGGGGGAGGGGTGGTTTTTAAATAGAAGGATGCGGGGGGGGGGGGGCCCAGGCGACGTTTTGCTGGGGGAAATTGGAATCTAGTTTTTTTAGAAGGAAAAAAGTATCCACTGGTAGCTGGGGGAGAACGTTTAAACTAAATTTTTTTAAAAAAGGGATCCCCAGAGGGGGGAAAACAAATTGAGCTGGGGGTAAGACATGTGGACTGAGGATATTTTTTAAATTAGTTGCACAAAGAAGGTATGTCCTGGGGAAAACGGTTCTAAAAAGATGTAAAATATGGGACAAAAGCGACATTCGCTGGGGATACGTTTCCGATATTCACGTTATATTGTAACAAAAAATATATATACGTTTTTAAGGTGATATCGTTATACATAAACACATTCATATCATAAAAGTTTAAACAAAGTCTCCATATACAATAAAAAAACATATGAATTACATTGCAAATGACAAACTACTCGAATCAGACAATTTAACAGTGCACATGACAAAGCGTGGGGGAGCTGGGGGGGGGGGGGGGCCAAACGGGGGAAGGGTTTTTCCGAGTGCTGTGGACATGGGGGATGCTCTAATGTATTTCAATAGCAGGGATCAGTGGGGCGGGTAGGGGACTGGGGTGTGTGGACTGATATGGGGGGTTTGGGGAAATGTAATATGAGGTAGTAAATTGGTTAGAGTTGTGTGTTAAGGAGGGGTTATGGAGAGGTAGGGGGAAGTGTTAGATTTTGGGATGGGAGGTAATGTATTTTAGGTGGGGGCGGGTGAGTCAGTGTTGGCGGGTGATAGGAGGTGGGTTGGTTAATTTAAACGGTTAGGTAGAGGAAGTGAATGGGTTAGGAGTTTTGGTTTAATGTGTAATTGAAGAAGGAAGGGGGGTTAGGATGGTGTTAATGTTATGAGATAGAGTAGGTGGTTAGAGTTGGTGTTAATGTAATGTGATAGAGAATGGGTAGGAGTTGGTGTTAATGTTATGAGAGTAAGAAGGTTAGAGTGGGTGTTTTGGTGTAGGGTGGTGTGTGTGATTTATATAATAAGAATCTAATATGTGTATAGGAGTGTGATTAGAATAGGGGGGGGAGTCGGAGTGGCGTTGTGATGACGAGAATGCGAATGATAGGATAGACGACGGCGAGAGATTGTTTGTGTTATATTATTAGTCTTGCTACATTGTACATTAGGTCATAGGATATTTAAACACTTGTTTCCCTATCCTATCATGTTAAATATTGACTTGTATAGCCTCGTTTATGACTAGGAAGCCCCATTTTGTAGACTTATTCGGATTTTAGACGATTTAGCTTTATTATCTTTTGGTTTTGGTACAAGTTGTGATGTATCTTATGCGTTGAATCCGTTTTACTTTGTATTTGGTGTTTTTGGTTATCTCAAGTTGTGGTGAGTCTATACAGGTTTTGGTACAGGTTTGTTATTTGGTAGATTTTTTCCGGAAAAATTCCGGAAAAAATATGGAAAACGCCTGCTGTGCAGGCTGTATTAAAAAAAATGCAGACTTTTCCACAGCGAAACTTGTTACTAATTTTTAAAAAAAAAGTATCCCCAGCGACTTGTTGCTGGGGAAACTTGAAACTAATTTTTTAAAAAAAGTATCCCTATGTCGCTGGGGAAACTTTAAACTAATTTTTTTAAAAAGGTATCCCCAGCGACATTTCGCTGGGGAAACATTGGTCTAAATATTTTTAAAAATTATCCCCAACGACATGTCGCTGGGGAAAACGGTTCTAAAAATATTTTAAAAAACTTTCCCCAGCGACATGTCGCTGGGGATACTTCATAATTAATTAATGTGGTGGGCGGGCGCAAAGGTGGGCAGCGGCTGCAGACGGATGCGGGCTGGGGGGGGGGGGGTGGGGGGGGGGGGGAAGGGGGAGCGGGGGGGTGGGAAGGGGATCCGTGGGGGTGTGCGATCGTTTGGGGAGGGTGTATTGGGTGGAGTTGCGGTGGGGAGGGGGGTAGGGGGAATAGGGGAGGAGGTGGGAGGGGGGGGGGGGTGGAGGGAGGGGGGGGGGGGGGGGATGGGGGGGGGGAGGTGGGGGGTTGGTAATAGGGGTAGGTGTTGGAGGAATAGGTAGGTGGTGGGAGGTGGGGGGAGGTGTTTGAGGGTGGGGGGGGGGGGGGGTGGGGGAATGAAAGGAATGAATAAGGATTGATATGAGGTTAGGGTGGGGGGAGTTGGGGTTTGGGGTTGTGTTTTATTAGTAGTATTTTGGTTGGTATATTACTTTAAATTATATTTATAAGATGGCGAAATTGGTAATTGTTATATTTGACTTTTGAAGTCTTTTTTATTCGAATATGACCTTAAATTATTATTTTTATATTTTATAATACTTGATGAAAATTATATCATTGAAAATACATTTAAAACTCAATCTATTCATATATTTTGCATCAACTATTATATAACACAAAATAAATAATTCAAAGTCAAAATTGAATAAAAAAGACTTCAAAAGTAAAAAGTGAACAAATAAATTGAGACGGAGAGAGTAAAGAGAGGCAGCGTCAATTATATATATGTGGATACCATGTTGGCATGTGACACAGAACGGAAGCGTGCTATAAACTCTAACTAGGGTTCAAGACGAATCACAATAGGATAAAAGACTAAAAGTCGTTAATTTTATTGATTATTGAATATTGAATGACTAAACAATAAACCAAAAGCTGCATAAATTGTATAGAGAGAACTAAACTTGGGAAAAAAAGTTTAGAATAATAAAAATATAGAAACCAAATAAAAGTCAATAAACAAAATATGAAAACCATATTTTGTTATTAATATAAAAATTCTTCATCTTTAAGGTTACTTATTTTTGGAAACCATATATTACTCCGCCAGCTTTTGAATCATGTCCTCATCAACATGTCTACGGTTTGAACATGCATCCGGCATGCCTGTACGTAATTATCAAGTTACGTAAGACTAGCTAGTGTAACACAAATTCAAGGCTAGTGATTTGCACTGACACACTGCACAAACTTTTTTTGAAAAATTTGAGAACTCAATGTACAAAGCATTAAAGTACACTGTAAAGCCGTAATGGCACCAGAAAAAGAGTGTCCTAATCAGAAAAGTGATGTGGCAAATCAATTCCCCAAATTCAAAGACTTGAATGATCAGATTGACATAACAACAGTATTATGTTATGACGTTATGAAAATATATTTATTACTAATATATATATATATATTGAGAAGAATAAGAAAGATTTTTAGCCACACATTTTAAATAGGAAAGAGAATTTTAAAGGGAGGTGCATGCATTTTTATAGGTGCATCTGAAATGCATTTTTATAGGTGCATCTGAAATGCAGGCTGTATTAAAAAAAATGCAGACTTTTCCCCAGCGAAACTTGTTACTAATTTAAAAAAAAAAGTATCCCCAGCGACTTGTTGCTGGGGAAACTTGAAACTAATTTTTAAAAAAAAGTATCCCCAGCGACATGTCGCTGGGGAAACTTTAAACTAATTTTTTAAAAAAGGTATCCCCAGCGACATTTCGCTGGGGAAACATTGGTCTAAATATTTTTAAAAATTATCCCCAGCGACATTGGTCTAAGTATTATGTTATGACGTTATGAAAATATATTTATTACTAATATATAATATATATATATTGAGAAGAATAAGAAGGATTTTTAAAAGCCACACATTTTAAATAGGAAAGAGAATTTTAAAGGGAGGTGCATGCATTTTTATAGGTGCATCTGAAATATGTGGTTGTGGTTTCTTCTTATCATTCTTATTATAAGTTTTCTTCTTATTTGATCCTTACGTTAGGGAGGAGTTAGGGGGGGGGAGGGGGGTTATCTTTTAGGGACGCGGAAGGGATGTTAATATATTATTGAGTGGACGCATGGGTGACGTTGTTGAGTGTGGGTTGAACTAGGGGGGGGGGGGGGGGGGGATTGTGATAGGAAGGGGAGTAGGGGGGTTGATTGGGGGTGGGGGGGGGGGGGGGGATGGGGGGGGGGGGGGTGAAAAATATAGATACACCAACAAAATCAATACATTTCTAAAAAAAATATTAAAAAAAATCCCACCGTTAACATGTGTCGAAAATATAATTTAGACAACCCTGCAATCGAAACTGTCTTAATCATTGTTGCTCATTTTCTAACATTATTCGGGTAATTGCCTTGATCTCCCCTAGAAAGAAATAACTGTATGGTCTCTCAAGCTCGTTGCATGTAAAACGAAATCTTAAAAAAGCCTCAGAAATCAATCAATGATGTTTTTTATATTTGAACCGATGTTCGCACATATTATTACAAACAGTTATAATTAAGTAACTCTCATGTCGAATTACCCGCTTCATACTCGCCTAACTTGCATAGGTTTGTAGCCCTTTTTCTATCTGTGTTGTACCAGTGGATACATGGTGCTACCCAAGACAAGGGATCACACTACAAGAAATAGGAGAACATGTGACGGACGACGACATCTGTCGCTGAGGAATATGCACTAAACGACAAAATAGATCCTACGTGGCACCAATTCTCGTAGAAAATTTGGTCTAAGTATTCTAAACTTTTCCCCTGCGACATGTCGCCAGGGATAAGGTCGTTAAAATTTAACCAAATATTTCTACGTAAAATGTGGCGGGAAATTTTCCCGCTTACTTTTTCCCAGCGACATATCGTTGGGGATTCATTTGTTTATTTTAAAAAAGATAATTAGTGTTAATTACGTTTGCTGTGACATGGACAAATGTTTCCCCAACGACATGTCACTAGGGAAAGTGTTATTAAAATTATAAAGTTTTATTAATATATCACAAATATATCAAAAATAAAAAGACACTTTCCCCGGCGACATGTCGCCGGGGAAAGGGTTATTAAAAAATTATAAATTTGTTATATTTATCACAAATATATCAAAACTATATTTTTTAATAAAAGTTTTATTAATATATCAAAACTATATTTATTAAAAAACTAGAGTTTTTAATTATTAATATTTA
The DNA here is from genome assembly GCA_026074375.1 of Tanacetum coccineum. Classification (NCBI taxonomy): domain Eukaryota; kingdom Viridiplantae; phylum Streptophyta; class Magnoliopsida; order Asterales; family Asteraceae; genus Tanacetum; species Tanacetum coccineum. The sequence continues at coordinate 76,426 of BQNB010011080.1, forward strand.
AAAAATATATTATTTAAAATTATTTTTTATAAAATAATTTCGCCGGGGAAAATGTTTGACTTTGTTGACTTTTAATTAAACTACGTTTTTAGATTTGTTTCGGTCTGATATTCCGTATATTTTAGCAAAAAATATATATACGTTTTTAAGGTGATATCGTTATACATAAACACATTCATATCGTTATACATAAAGACATTCATATCGTTATACATAAACACATTCATATCATCAAATTTAAACAAAGTCTTCACATGACAAACTACTCCAAATCAAGTTTTTCCATTTCATTGAGAACTACTTGAAATAGTGCAACCGAATTAACTGTATGTTGTTTCAGATGCATATGCATTTCCATTGTTGCCTTGAGTACACTTATCTTTCCACACAAGTGCTTGGAGTTTGAGCACACTCTATTTCTTGAAGATCCTAGAGAATAGTTTGTAGGTGTTGAAGATCCTAGAGAATAGTTTGTAGGTATTGAAGGTCCAGAATAATAGGTTGGAGGGAGTAACTTGGAGTCGATGGAGCTCCAGGAGAACTCATCAATTCACGAAGTCGGTTCTCTTTCCATAAAAAAATCCACATCCAAAATGTTTCGGAGGCTGTTAAATAGTAAAGAAATCAATTCTTTTAACAACTAACCTGAATATTTATATATTACACAAATAAAAAACATGTGATTGTT